>JAOPSE010000159.1:1597420-1824319 GCA_029449295.1 Zea luxurians
GGAATTTGCAGTGGGTGACCAAGTCCTTCTCAGGGTATCACCTACTAAAGGAGTTGTTCGGTTCGCTGTCTCCGTAAAGCTTAGCCCGAGATACATTGGACCGTTCACTATCTTGGCCCGGGTGGGAAACTTGGCTTATCACTTGCAATTGCTGGATTCCATGGCAGGGGTACACCCGGTATTTCATGTCTCTATGTTGAGGAAGTTCTTGTGGATCTAGACCATCAGATCAAGATGGAACCAATTGCTGTGCTGCAGGATCTGACTCTAGAGTGTCGTCCGGTGCAAATCCTCGGAGCGTGTTTTGAGGAAGAGATCAATTAAGTATTTCAAGGTCTTATGGACTAATAAGTCTGAGCGCGAGGCTATGTGGGAACTTGAGGACCTGATGCGGCAGAAATATCCCGAACTTTTCGTTGTGGGTAAGTGTTGTTGATTCATTAATCTTTTCTTTTGTGGTTCTGATAGAAGCGTCAGAATTCGAGGTCGAATTCTTTTTTAAGGGGGGTAGAGTGTGATACCCGGTTCGCAAAGAAGAGAAGTTGGAGGTTATTCTTTCTTTGTTTTTTCTCTTTCGGGTGGTGCGCTTAGGGGGTTTGGAATTTTTGGGAAGCATTCACCAGTAAAATAGTATAATTTTTTGTTAGACTCATGCACTGGGGTCGAGAGCTATCGTGTGAGCGAGTTGGGCCGTGAATCTCGATCCGGCCCACTAGCCCCCCCCCTTAACCCTAGCTGCCTTCCCCCTAATCCCTTTCCCCTTGTGCAGCCGCCCCCCCTATCTCTAGCCTTTAGGCCATCGCGCCCCCTCTCCCATCTTCTCCTCCCTCAAACTCTTGCAGCCACCATCCCACAAACCCTAGCCGCCCCCATCTCCTCCTCTCCTAGGTGCAGCCCTCCCGCTTGATCTACGTCGAGTGGTGCAAATATCCAATTGGAATTTGGTGGAAGGAAGAAGGTGGGAGGAAAGGGGGAGATGTCAAGGTGATTTTGTGATTATCTCTTGTTTATTTGTGCTGCAATTCAATTGATTAGATGTTTACGTATGCGAATTGGTAGAGGTGCTGTCCAGATTTGCAGGTGGGCGAACAACAGTAGTTCTAGCAGTTTCTGGGAATTTTTCGTGGGTAATTAGTGGGAATCAGTGGGAGAATCATGTAGAGCTTTGTCATACCTTTCCAACAAGTAAATGCGCTCGATTCGGAGTTATATTTTAGGAGATATCGCTGTTTGAATCCCGGTATGTTGCTGTCCAAAAAAAACAGATTTGCAGGTGGGCGAACAGTAGTAGTATTAGCAGTTTCTTGGATTTTTTGTGGGTAATTAGTGATAATCAGTATGAGAATCATGTAGAGCTTTGCATACCTTTCCAACGAGTACTTTTGCGCTTGATTTGGAGTTATATTTTAGGAGATATCGCTGTTTGAATCCGGGTATGCTGCTGTCCAAAAACAGATTGCAGGGTTTATCTTGTGGACTGTTTTGGGATAATTAGGGGTTGGAATTTAATTATCATTTGTATACAAAACTTGTGGGGAATTTTATGTAGATGCTTCTAGAGTTTTTGTTTGCTACCACTGCTGTCATAATTTTAAAGATATGAAATTGTCAAGCAGCGCCGCTGCAGTTGGTGGGTGATGGGGTGATAAGTCGCTTGCGACGAGTTTGGAATTGCGCGTAGGTGCGGCGTCGTTTAGGAACATTTGTTATGTGAATTTGTGCACTAAGTGGTGTGTCAAAAATAGGTGGTGGACTTTCGGATCGCACTTAGTGCTTTGTCCAAATTTCCCGGTGAAGGCAAGTAAAATAGTGATGGTTAATCCGTTAGTCGATTAATATGTCTTATACTTGATTATGTTTGTGCTATTTGTGTTCGTATTCATATTCCTTGTTGGGTACCATGTTGTTTATTATTTGGAATGGGTGGAAGTATATGCATATTTTATTTGGGAAGAACTCATGTTGTTGACATGCATAACGCATTCATCATCCATTGCATGGAAGTTTTTTGTCGCGATATTATGGTCCGACTGTACCGGTACAATGAGCATCATATGTTGCCCGAGAAGGGGTATGATGCAGCTTCATATTCTTAGAGATATCAAGGTAGAAGTCATTACTGCATCTGTAGTAATTGGTTACTTGTTTACTTGCTTCAAATTAATAATCAAGAGGAAGTTATGAACTACGTGGTTGTTTAAGCAAGGTTTGTTTACATTGTCCAATTGTTGCTTGCTCTTTTTACTTGCTGAGATGTGTCATCTCACTCTTGCATTGTTTGATGCAGGCACCTGATCTTTGCTTTGAGGAAAGAAGGGATGTAGCAGCACGACCAGTACACTTTTAAATAAATGAACCACTGCGGAATAATGTTGTTAAACAGGGTGTCAAGTCTAGGGGATTAATATGTTCTAGCCTTTCATGGTAGTCGAATTGATTTTGGGTTGCCTGGATTTCCTTTCATTTTATTTGGTCATGAATATTCGTTACTACCTTTGCATTCTGATTAGACTATGTGGATTATCTTTCTTTTACATTCTGTATAAACTTTATGTTCCTCTCGTTATGCTACTTTCAAGGGAGGTGCAGCTGGATTTTGCATTACTTTCTGTCTCTATTTCTTTTCATACGTTGTTTAAGTTTTGTGGGAATGTTTTGGTAACATTCATTGTGTGGGAGCATTGGGGTGTTACAGTTGCCTTGTTCTTGATCTATAGCATTTGAGAACAAATGAACAACATTGACGCCCACCTCCGGTGAACTCACTTCCACAACTGCGACGATGGCTTCGCAAAGCAACCAAGCTGTGGCATCTTCGCCTATGAAGCTAGTGCTCCCAGTCACAGGAGGCTCAAGTTCTAAACCAGCCAACAAGAAACAGAAGAAGGAAGCACTGAGAAGGGCACAACATGTTAGAGTGCAAGGAACCTTCATCAAGTCCAAGTGGTCTCATATTCCTATCACCTTTTCTCAGGAAGACCTTCAGCTTAAAGATTATCCTCATAATGATGCAATGGTCATATCTTGTGTCATCAAGGGATTTTTGGTCCACAATGTCTTAGTGGACACAAACAGTGCAGCAGATATCATCTTTGCGAAGGCTTTCAGGCAAATGCAAGAGCCAGATGACAAGATACATGATGCAACACACCCTCTTTGTGGTTTCGGAGGAAGACATGTTGTGGCACTTGGTAAGATAACAATGTCGGTCACCTTCGGATACGTTAACAACACAAGGACAGAGCAAGTTGTCTTTGATATTGTTGATATGGAGTACCCATACAACGCAATCATCGGTCGAGGGCGCTCAATGCCTTCGAAGCAATACTCCACCCAGCATACCTCTGCATGAAGATAGCTTCGGAACAAGGGCCTATTGCTATACATGGGAGTTAAGAAGCTTCCAGGAGAGTCGAAGGAAGTTGGACGGATTCGAAGGCTATTCATAATATAGATTAAGTTGAAGCTTATTAGCAGTATAAGCACAAAAGAGAAAAGGCTGCTTCTGATAGAGCTGGAGTGCCCGATCTTTCGGTGAGTGGAGATAATTCCGATTTGGTGGAAGTAGACCCTCACGATTCGACTACGATGAGCGAACCCAAAGCGCCAATGCAATCGCTGAACCAACTCCCAATGGTTACTGACCTTGTTGATGCGAGATCGGCCTGATCACGAAGATCGTTTCCTGTGCGCAATCGAAGAACGAACAAGAAAAAGATGCGAGCAATCTTGATATCACTTGAGATGGAGTTCTGAATCACAGAGGACAGCACGTATTTGTGCGTGTCCTTGGGTAGCTAAAGCTAGATGTAAAATAAAACTCAAGTTCTAAATGAAACAGGACTCTGACTAAATAGAGGAGAGGCGTGAATAGTAGGGCCGGCGCTAGAGTACCGCGTTACTCTTCACGACTTCCCTAGTCACCCCATCCGGGCCTTCCTGTTGGGCCATCTTCTAATCTTCTGGGCCTTCGTTCTTTAACAGCATGATGTAGTTCAATTCTCTTGCACGGGCCCGAGTCACTGGCCCAGGTGGAAGGGGTGGCGCCTGGACTGGGGAAGATGGTGCCTGGGCTGGAGATGGTGCTGCTGGTTTAGATGTACTCGTGTTGGTGTTGATGTCCTCATCATCCTCCCCTTCTTGAACTGAAGTTGTCCTCAACGGCAACTCCTCATCTTCTCCCGCATACGGTTTCAAATCTGCAACATTAAAACTAGTGGAAACCCAAACTCCGCAGGCAGGTCAAGGATATAAGCATTAGCATTAATCTTGGTTAGTATTTTAAAAGGACCAGCACGAGGCATCAATTTAGAATGGCGCAAAGTAGGAAAACGATCCTTTCCTCAATGCAACCAAACCTATCACCAGGTTTCAAAAGTAACTAGTTTCTGGCCTTTACTACCAGTGAATCTGATATTTAGCATTAGCAGCAGCAATGTTTTGTTGAGTTTGTTCATGGAGGTTAATCATTTGTTCAACATGTGCAACAACATCTATGAGTGGGGCGTCTGCAGCATCAAGCGAAAACAAAGCAATAGGCGCCCTAGGAAATGTAACCATAAACAATTTGAAAAGGGCACATCTTTGTAGAAGAATGTGTTGCATGATTATAAGCAAACTCAACATGAGGCAAGCAATCCTCCCAACGTTTCAAATTTTTGTCTAAAATAGCCCTAAGCATGGTAGACAAAGTTCGACTAACTACCTCAGTTTGACCATCAGTCTGAGGGTGACAAGTGGTGCTAAACAGCAATTTAGTTCCCCATTTATTCCACAGAGATCTCCAAAAATGACTGAGAAACTTAGCATCACGATCCGAGACTATTGTATTGGGAATACCGTGCAAACGAATAATCTCTCTAAAAAACAATTCAGCAACATTGCTAGCATCATCAGTCTTATGACAAGGTATGAAACGAGCCATTTTGGAGAATCGATCAACAACCACAAAAATGCTATCCCTCCCCTTCTTAGTTCTAGGCAATCCCAAAACAAAATCCATCGAAATATCAATCCAAGGGGAAATAGGAACAGGCAAAGGGATATACAAACCATGGTTGTTCAACCGTGACTTAGCTTTCTGACAAGTAGTGCAGCGTGCAACAAGGCGCTCAACATCAGCGCGCATCCGAGGCCAAAAGAAGTGGGCAGCCAACACCTCATGTGTCTTGTAGACGCCAAAGTGCCCCATGACACCGCCTCCATGCGCTTCCTGTAACAACAAAAGACGAACCGAGCTAGCTGGAACACACAGCTTGTTAGCGCGAAACAGGAACCCATCCTGTATGTGAAATTTGCCCCATGGTTTCCATTAATACAATGGCCGAAAGCATCTTTAAAATCAGCATCGTCAACATATTGATCTTTCACAGTGTGCAAACCAAAGATTTTAAAATCTAACTGTGACAACATGGTATAGCGACGAGACAAAGCATCAGCAATAACATTGTCCTTCCGTTCTTGTGTTTAATAATGTAAGGAAAGGACTCAATGAATTCTACCCATTTAGCATGACGATGGTTTAGATTTGTTTGGGTACGAATATGTTTTAAAGCCTCATGATCAAGAATGAATTATGAACTCACGATGCCAAAGATAGTGCTGCCATGTATGCAAAGTGCGCACTAAAGCGTAAAGCTCCTTATCATAAGTAAAATATTTCAAACTAGGATCGCTTAATTTTTCACTAAAATAAGCAACTGGTTTTCCTTCTTGTAACAAAACAGCACCTAGCCCAATATCGCTAGAATCGCATTCAATCTCAAACACTTTATTAAAATCAGGCAATTGCAATAGGGGAGCTTGGGTTAACTTATCTTTCAAAGTGTTGAACGCTACCTCCTGCGAATCACTCCAGAAAACGCACATCTTTCTTTGTAAGCTCATGTAGAGGCGCTGCAATGGGAGCTAAAATCACGAACAAATCTGCGGTAGAAACTGACAAGTCCAAGAAAGCTCCGAATTTTGTGACCGTCGTCGGTGTAGGCCACTCCCGAATGGCAGCAATCTTGCTGCTATCCACCTCAATGCCCTGTGGAGTAACAACATAACTAAGAAACGAGACACGTCGTGTGCAAAAGATGCATTTTTCCATGTTAGCAAATAACTGGGCCAGCACGCAATGCATCAAAAACAGCACTTAAATTTCCAAATGCTCTTTCTTAGATTTGTTGTAAATAAGGATATCATCAAAATAAACAACCACAAACAATCCTATGAAGGGCCTAAGAACTTCATTCATCACTTGCATAAAAGTGCTGGGAGCATTAGTCAATCCAACGGTATAAACCAACCATTCATATAAACCAAATTTCATTTTAAAAACCATTTTCCATTCATCACCTAGTTTCATTCTAATCTGGTGGTAACCACTATGCAAATCAATCTTAGTGAAAATAATGGCACCACTAAGCTCATCTAGCATATCATCAAAGCGTGTATAGGATATCGACAACGAATAGTGATGTTATTAATAGCATGACAGTCTACACACAAACGCCATGACCCATCTTTCTTGGGAACAAGTAACACAGGGAACAGAGCAAGGGCTAAGAGACTCACGAATGTATCCCTTGTCAAGCAACGCCTGTACCTGGCGCTGAATCTCCTTCGTCTCATCCGGATTTGTATGGTACGGTGCGTGGTTCGGAAGCTGTGCGCCGGGATGAGGTCGATCTGGTGCTCAATGCCACGAAGCGGTGGGAGACCCGGTGGTAAGTCTTGGGAAAGACATCAGCGTACACCTGCAAAAGGTTAGCAACCAAAGGGGGAATAGCCAAAGATGGTGCATCATCAAGTGAAATGAGGACACTAGAGCATACAAGTGCATAGCATGGCAAATGAGCAACGTGTAGATCATCAAAATCAACATGTGTAGCAAGTAAAACAGGAGCCTTCAACTTGATTTTAGAAGGAACAGAGGGCGATGGATCAAGTTGTTTAGCAGTTATAGCAGCTCGGGCAAGATCATCTTAACAATTTATTCAGGTGTCATTAGATGTATAATTATTTTCTGACCCTTAAAAATGAAAGAATAATGATTCGAACGACCATGTTGCAAGCTATCAGTTTCATATTGCCAAGGTCGATCAAGTAACAAAGAGCATGCTTCCATGGGAATAACATCACAATCAACAAAATCAGAATAAGCACCCATGGAGAAAGGAACATGCACGGAACGTGTGATTTTTATTTTACCACCATCATCAAGCCATTGAATGTGATAGGGGTTTGGATGCTTACGAGTGGGTAACGACAACATTTTGACCAGCATGGTACTCGCCAAATTGTTGCAACTGCGCTGTCGATAATGATGCGAATTGACCGCTCCTGCACAACACCCTTTGTTTGGAACAGAGTGTGTCGCTGACTCTTCTCGGGCAAAGCGACCTGTGTACTAAGAACATGCTGCACAACAAGACTTTCATACCTATCAGCGTCGCCCCGGGTTGACATGTACCTCCGCCTGAGCTGCATGGTTAGTGGCAAGTAGTGCATGTTCAATTTCTTCAGAATCACTAGCAGAAGAGTACTCACCATCGTCACGAATGAGCAAAGTGCGCTTGTTTGGGAAGTCCCGAATCACCTGGCCAAAATCCTCTACAACGATGACACTGAATATCCCGCGTACGACCTGTGGGTGGGGCAGTGCTGGCTAGTTTGGTCGTCTTCTCGTGTGGAGTAGTGGTGGACGTGGATGGCGCAGGGGGAACTGGTGCTGAGGTGGATGTCGAGCTTCGTCCTGCAAAAGGGTTAGAATATGGCTTCGAGTGGTGTCCCTGCACTTCACGTTCAGCTTTGCAAGCATATTCAAAATAAGTAGTCATATCATAATATTCCTTATAATCAAGTATATCCTGGATTTGGCGGTTTAAACCACCACGAAAACGTGCCATAGCAACGTCGTTGTCCTCCAATATCCCACAATGAATCGTACCTTTTTGTAACTCCTGGAAATAGTCCTCAACAGATTGAGAACCTTGCTGAAAACGCTGAATTTTATTAAGCAAATCACGAGCATAATACAAAGGCACAAATCGATGTCGCATCGCAGCTTTCAACTGATCCCAAGTGGTTGGAATGGCAGTGGGATCTTTTATTTTATACTCACGCCACCAAATTAAAGCAAAATCAGTAAATTCACTAATAGCAGCTTTAACCTGAGAATGTGCAACAATATCATGGCATGAAAATTTTTGTTCAACCTCTAACTCCCAATCAAGATATGCAGCAGGATCATATTTGCCATTAAAAGGTGGAATTTTAAATTTAATCTTAGAAAATAAGTCATTAGGGGATGACGAACCACACGGCGTGCACGACCACGGCGATCTCCATCGTCCTGCTCAGTGTCACCGTCGTAGTCCTGCTCCATCTTTGTGGTCAACACATCAAGGCATGCCAGGATGGTGTCGAGTGTGGTGCGAGTCACCGTTTGAGCAAGGTCAAGCTGGTTGAAACGCTCGGTCGTCGAAGTGATCGTTGAATCAAGCCGTTCATGCATCGTCCTAATGTCAGCAGCAAGTCCATCAACTTGTCCCCTTACTTCCGACAACTGGGCATCCACCGTGTCGTGTGCTCCTACCATAGTTAGCGCAAACACCAAAACACCAAAAGGAGAAAAACCGACGACAACAGGGAAATGGTGGTGACAACTCGCTCAATGGAATGCTTGTTGGGGACTTGTTCTCAAATGCTATGAATTAAGAACAAGTCAACATAAAATGTTAAATATTAATGTCCTTCGTCCGCTGAAGCATTATATCCTCAAGGATTTAATGAACTTCGGACGAAGGCCATGAGCAAAATATAACGAAGGTCATACCTTCGTAATCAGACTTATAAAACAATGAAATACAAAATATAAAATATTAGAGAAAAATATACCAAAGACAGATAATATCATTCACACATTTTATTGTACAAACATAATATTTAGGTACATTTATACCTTCGCCTTGGCAGAAAGCAATAATTCCAGAGTAATGAGTCAGCGATTACAAGATTGCGTGAACAGTACAGGGGTACTGTTCACCTATTTATAGGCACAGGGCCCAGCCTGTGTAAAATTACATTTATGCCCTTTACAATCGACTACAATAATGACACAAAACATCATGGGTCTTTAAGTCATTTCATCTTCAAGTCGGTTCACCCCTTCGTCTCGAGGCATGTTACTGTGCCGAAGCTTTATAAGCGATAGCTTCGGCTGCTCTTGAGAGGATCTGCCGAAGGTGTTTTCTTTCTTTAGGATCTTCCGCTACGAAGCATACCCCCAACAGTAGCCCCTTCGCGGTGCTAGATCGTTTTTCGTAACGAGCTTGATCCGTGAAAAAGTCTTCTAGGCTTAGGGATGCTGAAGATCCGAAAAACACCTTCCCGAAGCTCGTTGGCAAGAAACGATTAAAATAATCCACGCGCGAGGTGGCCTCATCTTGCATCAGTTACGCGCGCCCTGGCGATTCACCTTCTCGGACACTGTGGCCCACCATTCGGTGAGTGCGGGTGGCTGTTTGTCCGGTGCGGAAGACCTTGACGATTCACCTTCTCACCTGCAGCACTATATAAACAGACAGGTAGGTGTGAAGTTACCACAGCATTCATTGCTATTGCACCGTTTTGCTGCCAAAATATTGACCAAGACCGAAAGTTGTTTGCTGCATCCTCAACCGAAGCTATTAACTTTGCTCAAGCTTCGTAACAAGAGCTTCAGCAAAATAAAGAAAAATTTTCAACTTCATTCAAAAAAAAGAAATTCAATCATCAGATGGCCAGAGTGCGTTCCATAGCTAGGGTTACGCACGACGGAGAGGAAGCCGAAGGTGCTGAAACTGCCCCAATCTCCGAAGTGATGAAGCGCTCAGGGCTGGTAGCATCAGAGGATGCACCTGCCGCTGAAAAAGAACAGGCTGATGTTGAGGAGACTGAGTCTAAAGATGATTACAGTGCAGTGTCAAGTAAACCTAGCCACCTGGATTTCGGGAAATCCACCATCTCCGAAGATGATTTGCCTAAGCTGTTGAAATTGGGCTATTTCAGTGAAGCGAAGAAAGAGCTGGTTCGTTTTGGTGGGGAAGAGACTACTCCGAAGCCAGGAAAGGATGAAGTGGTAGTCTTCAAAAGTTTCTTTAAGGCTGGCTTAAGATTTCCTTTGAACAAGATGATTGCTGATGTATTGAAGAAGTTTGGGATCTACCTTTATCAGCTAACTCCTAACGCTATTGTCCGACTTAGAGTTTATATCTGGGCTCTCCGAAGCCAAGAGGTAGAGCCATTTAGCGAAGGCTTCTGCCGAGCGCACGAGCTTCATTACCAGACGAAAGCTAGAGGAGATGGGCTACATGAAAATTTTGGCTGCTACAATTTTGCCTATCGCAAGACCACAAAATTTCCAGTGATTAGCTACAGAAGCAAGTGGCTAGCTGGCTAGAAGTCTGAGTGGTTTTACGTCAAAGTTGACGAAGACAAGGAGAAGCTGGTCCAGAGTCCGCTAGAATTGATCTTCGGAGAGACCAGACCCCGGTGCAACATGACACCAGGGAGTCCAAGCCAAATTGCCCTGGCTGAATTTCGAGTTATTGCAGATCATATCGGCACTAGGGACTTAGTGCAAGAATTTTTGGCCTTCAGAGTGTTCCCAACTTTGAAGGAGTGGGACATGCCGAAGCTGAAGGGGGAAAAGAAGAAGGGAGAATTTATTCGATTGCCTTATCATTATAAATTCAAGAAACATTTCAAAGTGCCTTGCTAAGAGTGGCTGGATACGATCGAAGTAATGTGCAATGAAATACTAGGTAATTACTCTAAAAAGAAGATCAATTGATGACTGCAGACTTCGGCACCCGTCCGAAGCGAAGGCTAAAACCGAGTAATGGATGCTCTAGACATCGAGTATCCCGACTACGAGCGGTTAGACAAGGATGCCGAAGGGCAAAAGAGAAAGAGAGTGGCTGGTGCTCTGAATAAAGACGATGAAGAACAATTAAAAAAGAAAAAGCTGAAGCCTGAGCCACAAACAGATGCTTCCAAGAAGAGAAAAGCTACAGCTCCGAAACAGAAAGCAATTGATGAAGAAGAAGAAACTGCTGCAACACCCTCTGCCACCGACGTGGAGAAAATTCTAAAGGTAATGACTGAATCTTTGCCTGTCAAGCTAAGTCCACTGGGGCCACATCTGACGAAGCTTTTTCAGAAGGAAAAGGAGCCCGCAAAAACGAAGAAGGCAGCTAGGCCAAGAAAGCAAAGAATCATTATAGTGACAGAAGTCATCGAAGGGACACCACCAGGAGCTTCAGCTCTGAAGGCGCCAGCTGTTGAGAGCACAACAGCCACCTAAGCTGCACCTTTGGAAGCCACAGCTACCGAAGCTGCCACAGCCGAAGATATTCATTTAGAAAGCATGATTGCCAATATTGATAAGATACTGCTAGACATGGCCGCAGAAGAAGCTGCTGCAGCCACCAAAGAGACTATGACCCCAGAACCCAAGAAGGAGAAAGAAATAGCCGAAGACACTTCGGAAGATGAAATTTTTAACTTTCAAAACTTAGTTGGTCAAGAGCTGACAAAGGCTAAAAAAGAAGAGCTAAAAGAATATGCTATATCTTGCGGATATCAGCCGGGAGCACTTCTCTTTGGTGGCCTCGATGACGAAAAATTGGGCTGCATCCGGGATCAGACCGGAGCGAAGGTTATCGGTACTCTATCAAAGAGTATTGGTTTCCCAAAGCTCGAAACAGATATCAGCCGCTACCGACGACAACACATCGTCGGTAGTTTATTCTATTCCAATTTCAAGGTAAACTTTTCTTTAACTTTTATTATTTCAATAACGAAGATGTTTTCTAACGAAGGTTGTTTGTATGCAGAGTATGCTACTGAGTAAAGCTTTAAAAATGCAGCAAGATTTGAAAGATAAAAAACACAAAGTTATAATTGAAAACTTAGAAAGCAAGATAAAAGACCAATCAACTGCTCTTGAAAAGAAAGACTTTGAGCTTCAGACAACCGAAGGCTTATTGGCAGAAGCTGAAGCTAAAATAGCAGAATTAAATATGAAGCTTCTCTCCTAGTCAGAAAGCTTTGAACAAGAAAAGCAGAAGCTTAATGCAAAATTTGAGGCCGAGGTCCAGAAAAGTTCAGATTTGAAAAAATCATTGACAAGCCTTCAAAAAAATGTCTGGAGTTCAGTAATCGATGTGTTCAACGGCTGAAGCAAGTCTTCTATTCAGTTGGAGCTAGCAACAAAAAATTTAATCCTTCGTCTGAAGACCTGCCAGGGGCCTTCGAACATATCGAAGGTGAAATTGATGACCTTGAAGAAGTTATAGCTGGACATGGTGACTTTTGTGCCTTGGTAGCTTCTCGGGGCACAGCTGTCGCCTTCCTGAAATCTGGCTGCCAGCATGGAAAGGTTATCAATAGACCCAATTTCAGCTTATCACCAGGAGACCTGGATGATATTCCCAACCTTGCCCGAAGCATAGCAAATAGATTTATAAAACTGGTATGGACAAAGGGTGGACGAAGCAAAGCTGGTGATGAAGCTCGGAGTCATCTTAAGACGGTAACAAAATCATACCTTGTGCTTACCTCTTCCTTCGAACTTGAATTTTGCTTACAACACTTGAATACGTATAGGATGACGAAGCCGAGGCCAAAGCTAAAGAGTAAGAAGTCGAAGCTGAAATTTAATAGATGACGAAGTCGAAGCCGAAGCCGAAGCTCAATGGATACTAATGAAGCTTGAATAGATAACTGTAGAAAGAACTCTAAAAACCCTTGTAATAACCTTTGTAAAGAACAATGTAATTAATTTTTACTTTGTAAACTTTGTCCATACCTTGTAATATATTCTTACCTTTCCATCAATGTATGAAGTGCTTTGGTGTGAACGAAATTAGCATTTTTGAGCCGAAGGCGAAAAACACCTTCCCTTCTTTTCGTACATAGCGAAGCATAAAGACTGCTTCTTTTTCTTTTTGCCGAAGCGTCATCTTTAGAGCCGAAGCAACTGCCTATGTTATGATGGTGATGATCCTATGTATGTCTAAATGAATGTTTATGAATGTAAAGGTATGATGTAATGTATGGTGCAAATGAATGTCCAAACACACATATACGAAGCCACAACCATAGCCTTCATTCCCTTAGGAATAATCAAAGTCTCTTTGCCGTTTATTTTTCAGCTTCACCGTTTATTTTTCGGTGTATCAGCGCTGACTTTTCGCTGTAAGTTCTGCATTCCCTTAGGAACATCTTTTGAACTTCTTCGCCTTCTATTTCGGCGGTATCGTGTTGACTTTTCGCGCTTCGCCTTATATTTCGGCGGAATCAGCGTTGACTTTTCGCTGTAAGCTCTCCATTCCCTTAGGAACGACTTTTGAGCAGAAAACTTACACTGCGCTCCCTTAGGAACGACTTTTTGTAGCTTCGTCGTGCTCTGCATCCCCTTAGGGACGTCTTTCGAGCTTCTCCCTGTTTTTCCTTTTCTCTTTGCACTCGATGGTGCGTGCTCAGCTTTTACATTTACATTTTTTGGGGGATATTGCTCTTGTAGAACTGAAATAAAAAAAGAGAAATTACTTGCTATGGCCCCATTAAAAACCTTTCTCGCCCTTTAGAAAGGAAAAGGGCGCCATAGGAAAAAATAAAAAGATTACATTAAGCTACACATAATATCGCCGAAGCTCATCCGCATTCCAAGATCTAGGAATGTCGTTGCCGTCCATATCCTTCAATCTGTAGGAACCGGGTCTTGATGAAGATACTACCAAAAAAGGTCCTTCCCACTTCAACTGTAGCTTGCCTACTGTATCTGGGTTGGCAACTCTCCGATGTACCAAGTGCCCTGGCCTGATATTTTTTAACCGAACTTTTCTGTCATGCCATTTTATTGTTTCGGCTTGATATTTATTGATGTTCTCCACAGCCAGAAGCCTGATCCCTTCTATAGCATCTTTTGCCACAGAATAATCAGCTTCGTCCTCTGCCGAAGCCACTGTTCTTATTGATCCTGCTTTAGCTTCTTCCGGGGTTATTGCTTCGTCGCCAAACAGTAATTTGAATGGTGTAAAGCCTGTTGACCTTGACATTGTTGTGTTGTGACTCCACACCACTTTGATCAATTCATCTGGCCACTTTCCCCTAGGCTGATTGAAGATTAACTTCATTATTCCTGTCATTATAATGCCATTAGCTCTTTCGACAAGTCCATTTGACTCTGGATGTCTAACCGATGGAAAATGGATCTTCGTGCCAATTTGTTCACAGAACTCTTTGAAAGCTTCGGCATCAAACTGTGTTCTGTTGTCCACAGTAATAGCCTTCGGCACTCCGAAGCGACAAACAATATTTTGCCAGAAAAATTTCTGAACAGTGACCGAAGTTATTGTGGCTAGAGGCTTCGCCTCAATCCATTTGGAAAAATATTCTACCGCCACCACAACATATTTTAAATTTCCTTGTGTATTAGCTAAGTCAGAGATGAAGGCTGTTTTTGATCTCTTGCATATTTTTGACAACCTTCACACTTTTGGACTAATTCTGTTGCATCCAATGTTGCCTTCGTCCAATAAAATCCTTGACGAAAGACTTTTCCCAGCAAGGGCCTAGATCCGATGTGAGATCCACACAGACCTGCGTGTCTTTCCTTCATCAATTCTATACCTTCAGCTCTAGATAAACATTTGAGCAATGAAGAGCAGACTGCTTGTTTGTATAACCCCCCTTCTATTATTACATATGGTCAGGCTCTTGCCTCTATTCTCTTATTATAAGCTTCGTCATCTGAAAGGCAATTGCCCTGGAGAAAGGATATAATCTCAGTTCTCCAATCTTCACTATGAACAGGAGATATATTGAGCACAACTCTTTCAAGAAGTTCCACCGAAGGTGCTCTTATTGTCTCAAAGAATACTTCCGAAAGTAAAGGCAGCCCCTGTGCTGCTGACTTGGCTAGTAGATCAGCGTGCTCATTTTCTCCTCGTGGAATATTCTTGACAGAAAACCCTTCGAAAGAAGCTTCAAGCCTTCGAACTGTATCCAAGTATTTCTCAAGCTTCGGGTCTCTTGCTTTACAACTCTTGTCAATAAGACCAGAAATAACTTGGGAATCGGTTTTAAGAACCGCCCTTCTTATCCCCATTGCCTTTAACTTCCGAAGCCCCAAAAGCAAAGCTTCGTATTCAGCAATATTATTCGTGCAGCTGAAATCAAGTTTCACTGCATAGCATGTTCTGACTTTGGAAGGTGCGACAAACAGCAGCTGCACATGCCCCGAAGGTTCCCCAGGAACCGTTGCAGAACACTGTCCAAGCTTCGGCATCTTTACTTTTTTCTTCTTCCTGAGCCCCTGGCGTCCAGTCAGCGATGAAGTCTGCTAACGCCTGGGACTGGATCGAGGACCTATGCACATAATCAATACTGAATTCGTTGAGTTCCATAGCCCACTTTCCAATCCTTCCAGTAGCTTCTCTGTTTCTCATAATATCCTTCAAAGGCTGTGATGAAGGAACAATTATATGGAATGCTTGAAAGTAATGCCGAAGCTTCCTGGAGGCCATTAAGACAACATATAGCACTTTCTCCAATTCTGTATAATTTTTCTTTGATAAGCTCAGGACTTCGGAGATGAAGTATACTGGGGCTTGCTTTTTAATTTGTCCTTCAAACTTCTCCTGGACAAGTGCCACACTCACTGTAGAGTGCGAAGCTACCACATACAACAGCAGAGGAGCCCCTGACACGCGGGTGGAGTTAGCGTTGTTAGGTCTATCAGGTACTGCTTCAGCTCTTCGAAGGCTTTCTGCTGAGCTGATCCCCATTGAAAGACTTCGGCTGACTTCAGCACTTCAAAGAATGGTAAATTTCTCTCCGCTGATCTGGATATGAATCGGTTCAAAGATGCCAGTCTTCCTGTCAGTCGCTGAGCTCCCATCTTTGTGCTTGGTGGCTCCATCCGAAGAATGGCTTCGATTTTATTCGAATTAGCTTCGATTCCTTTTGTTGAAACTAGACAACCAAGGAATTTTCCCTTCTTTACTCCGAAGACACATTTTTCTGGATTCAACTTCAGGCCAGCTTGCCTAAAGTTGGCAAATGTTTCCTGCAGATCAGCAATGTGATTTTCTTGCTTCGTGCTTTTTACTATGATATCATCAACATATGTTAGCACATTTCTGCCTATCTGAGAATGAAGGACTTTTGCTGTCATTCTACTGAAGCTTCCTCCGGTATTCTTGAGCCCCTCAGGCATCCGAAGATAACAATATGTACCACTGGGGGTTATGAAGCTGGTTTTTGGCTCATCTTCCTTCTTCATCCAGATTTGATGGTAGTCTGAATAACAATCTAGTAGACTCATGAGCTCTGACGAAGCTGCTGCATCTACTAGAGAATCTATCCTTGGTAATGGAAATTCATCATTCAGACATGCCTTATTAAGATTAGTAAAATCGATGCACATTCTCCATTTGCCATTGGCCTTCTTCACCATAACAGTGTTAGCTAGCCATTCTGGGTATTTTACTTCTCTGATGACTCTAGCACTAAGAAGTCTTTTCACTTCATTCCGAGCACCTTCAGCTTTGTCATCAGACATTTTCCGAAGCCTCTGCTTTCTGGGTCCGAAGGATGGATCGACATTGAGCGAGTGTTCAATGACATCCCTGTTGACACCACAGAGATCGTTGGCGAACCATGCGAAGACATCTTTGTTGTTGAACAGAAACCTTGTTAGGTTTTTCTCCTGTTCCTCAGACAATTGAGATCCCAGCAACACCTTCTGCTCTGCTATATCTTCACATAAAAGCATGTGCTTCGGCTGATCGGCTGAAGCAGCCTTCTCCCTTCTGTACTTGTATTGCTCACAAGCTTTGGCTCCATCTATATTATGGATTGCTTTTGAATTTGTCCAGTTTCCTTCATCCTTTCTGGCAGCTTCCTGGCTTCCATGAATAGCAATAGGCCCTTGATCCGAAGGTATCTTCATGTAAAGATATGCTGGATGAAGAATTGCTTCAAAAGCATTGAGTGTCCCACGACCAATGATTGCATTGTAGGGGTACTCCATGTCGACAATATCAAACACAACTTGCTCAGTTCTTGTATTGTTGACAAATCCGAAGGTCACTGGCATCGTGATCTTGCCAAGCGCTACAATCTGTCTTCCTCCGAAGCCACAAAGAGGGTGTGTAGCATCATGAATCTTATCATCTGGCTCTTGCATCTGTCTGAAGGCCTTAGCAAATATAATATCTGCTGCACTGCCTGTGTCAACCAGAACATTATGAACCAGAAATCCTTTGATAACACAAGAAATAACCATAGCATCATTGTGAGGGTAATCCTTGAGCTGAAGGTCCTCTTGGGAGAAGGTAATTGGGATGTGGGACCATCTTGACTTGATGAAGGGTCCCTGCACCCCGACATGCTATACCCTTCTTTGTGCCTCCTTCTTCTGCTTCTTGTTGGCCGGCTCTGAGTATGAACCGCCTGTTATCGGGAGTACCAGCTTCGAAGCCGAAGCAGCTCCAGCTTGGTTGTTGAACGAAGCCATCAGCTCAAAAAGTGGAAGTGAGTTCACCGGAGGTCGGCGCCAATGTTGGGGACTTGTTCTCAAATGCTATGAATTAAGAACAAGGCAACATAAAATGTTAAATATTAATGTCCTTCATCCGCTAAAGCATTATCTCCCAAGGATTTAATGAACTTCGGACGAAGGCCATGAGCAAAATATAACGAAGGTCATACCGTCGTAATCAGACTTATAAAACAATGAAATACAAAATATAAAATATTAGAGAAAAATATACCAAAGACAGATAATATCATTCACACATTTTATTGTACAAACATAATATTTAGGTACATTTATACCTTCGCCTTGGCAGAAAGCAATAATTCCAGCGTAATGAGTCAGCGATTACAAGATTGCGTGAACAGTACAGGGGTACTGTTCACCTATTTATAGGCATCGGTCCCAGCCTGTGTAAAATTACATTTATGCCCTTTACAATCGACTACAATAATGACACAAAACATCATGGGTCTTTAAGCCATTTCATCTTTAAGTCGGTTCACCCCTTCGTCTCGAGGCATGTTACTTTGCCGAAGCTTTATAAGCGATAGATTCAGCGCTGCTCTTGAGAGGATCTGCCGAAGGTGTTTTCTTTCTTTAGGATCTTCGGCTACGAAGCATACCCCCAACAATGCTGTTATCAAGTTCTTATCCATTCTTACCAAGCCACATTGGTGAAATGCAACCAACAGGTGGAATTGGTGAAAGATTGGATGAGCGATTGCCTGGAGAAACAGAAACCTTCTCGTCGTAGAAATATGTGGAGTTTTGGGTAGGCTGCACTCAAGTCAAGGATTAGCACGATCAAACAATAATGCAAAGTTGAATTATAGTGCAAAACACGAAACTATATTGCTGGCCACAAGTGCAAAGGATGGATGGAGCTAGCAGAATGGCAGTACCGTAAATATTGTACTAGCGAGGCCAAAAAGGCACTAGTAGGAATCACAGGTGATTTTGTTTTTCTTTTTTGTATGATTTTTTGATATTTTCTCAGCACAAGGAGCAACAAAATAGGAGCTACACGAAGTTTCACCTAAAACAGAGTTCAGATGTGGTCTACAGAAAATCAGGAAGTTCTCTGAAAAGCGTGCGAGAACTTTGACGAATTTTTTTCTTTATTTTCCTGAATTTTTTTGACAATTTTATCGAAACCAAACAGGCCGTAGGTTAGTTTGGTCGGCCTTAGAATGGTGTCAACAAGCTCTTGTAAAAATTTCAGATTTTTTGAACAACCGAGCGAAAAGTTATGCACGGTTTATGGAAGGTATGTTTAAAACGACCGAGATGAGACAACCGCTTTGTATCCTTTCTCCTTCGTTTTCTTTTTTTTTTGTTTCTGTTTTTTTACGTAACCGAAGGAGAAAAACAAGGAAGCGACGTTGACTCAGTTTGTTTTTTTTCTGTTTTTTGACGTATTTGAAGGAGAAAAATAAGGAAGCGGCGCGCTAGGGTTTGAATGGTGGAATAACACAATGCAACCAGCAACAAATGACGTGAAAGCACACAAATTCAACAATGCAGATTATTGAAAGAAAGTGCGAGGCTCAAAAGGGTGCTAGGATAAGGTCTAACCTAAATTTTTATGTGGTTTTGTGGACTGTAGGAGAAAAAAACACTCGATAAACACACCGATCAGCCTGGAAATTTGATACCACTTGATAGAGCTGGAGTGCCCGATCTTTCGGTGAGTGGAGATAATTCCGATTTGGTGGAAGTAGACCCTCACGATCTGACTACGACGAGCGAACCCGAAGTGCCAATGCAATCGCTGAACCAACTCCCAATGGTTACCGACCTTGCTGATGTGAGATCGGCCTGATCACGAAGATCGTTTCCTGTGCGCAATCGAAGAACGAACAAGAAAAAGATGCGAGCAATCTTAATATCACTTGAGGTGGAGTTCTGAATCACAGAGGACAGCACGTATTTGTGCGTGTTCTGGGGTAGCTAAAGTTAGATGTAAAACAAAACTCAAGTTCTAAATGAAACGGGACTCTGACTAAATAGAGGAGAGGCGTGAACAGTAGGGTCGGCGCTATAGTACCGCGGTTACTGTTCACGACTTCCCTAGGCGCCCCATCCAAGCCTTCCTGTTGGACCATCTTCTAATCTTCTGGGCCTTCGTTCTTTAACAGCATGATGTAGTTCAATTCTCTTGCACGGGTCCGAGTCACTGCACTAGGTGGAAGGGGTGGCGCCTGGACTGGGGAAGATGGTGCATGGGCCGGAGAAGGTGCTGCTGGTGTAGATGTACTCGTGTTGGTGTTGATGTCCTCATCAGCTTTGGCAGATCAACCAAAGCCTATGCTCTTGTGTGAATAAATAGCCAAGCAAAAAGTATTGCTGGGATCTCAACTATCTGATGAACAAGAAAAGACTCTGCTAAGATTTTTGTTTAACAACAAGGATGTTAAAACCTTAACTTTTTTCGTCTTCAGCGTCCTAGAAATCGCCGAAGCAGCAGCCTTTCTTTTCTTTCCTTGCTTTCACGAAGGATAACAGTAATCCGGGTATACAAACCCAATGACATCAAAAAATCTATTCAGTCTCTTTTTACCTCGACCCCGAAGGCCGTCGTCATAGCATCATCTTCGACCCTCGAGTAGGCACCAAGCAATTCATTACTGGTTGCCTCAATGGCATTTAGCCAGTCATCATTTGGCTCATCAAATTGGCTCCTGTACTTGAACGTGTACTTCAGGTAAACCAAACCACCTTTGCTAGACCCAGAAGCAGCCTCCTTCGGCATCTCCCACCCACTTGCGAGTGGCCACACTCTATAGGCAATATGCTCCTGGACTAAGTCACTAGTGCCTATGTAAGTGCATACTATATTAAAAGCAGCCTGGCATGCTTGTATGTCGTTCCCAAGGGCAGTGGATGGCCTCCTAATGCCGAAGCGAGACTAGATAGGGCGTTGAATAATCCCCTTAATATCTTCCCTTTCAATTAGGTCATTTTTCACGTAGAACCACTCCTGCATCCAGGCACCCGGCCATCTCTTCCGAAATGTCGGAACTGGGTAGCTCACCCCAGAGCGAGGCACGAAGCTGTAACAACCGAAGTTGTTGTGATATTGTTCTTTTCCTGTAGCTTTTGTCTCATAAGGCAACTCGTGGAGGTTATAGAAACATTTTGCATCTGGCTCCAGTCCCTGGCTCCTCGTGGCCCAAATAAAGATCCCCATCTTGATGATAGCTTCGGGGGTAAGCTAATGAAGGTAAATTTCAAAAGTCATCAAAACTTCAACTAGCAATTTATCTAGAGGGATCCAAAGCCCTGCCTTTATGAAGCTTCTATAAACTACCAGCTCGTCAGCTTCGGGCAGAGGGACATTATTTTCTCCTCCAGCCCTCACAATTGAAATATCATGGAAGTACCTTCCTCTCGTTGCATCAATTTGCCCCTGCTTGATGGTTGATTTCCCGAAGACAACATGGCTTGGTCTCCAGGGCCGATCTTCGGCATCTTCATTCCCACTCTCTGCATCAAAACTTTCACCATAACTGGAATCCTCAGATATCCCAGCTAACGTCTCATGAGCAATTTTCTCTGCATTGGTTATTTCCATAGCTTCGTAAAACCCGGACAGTGCCGGGTCGACAATCTTCTTCTCGTCAGCCATCAAAATCGAAGGTCGTTGAAATGCCAAAGGTTGAAACTCAATTAAAACTCGGCAAAGCAAGAACGTTTAAAATGACAAGCACAATGTAAGCAACTGAAATGTTACAAGAAATGCTTTCAATGCAAGCTCCTATTTATATGCCTAGCGCCCCACGCTTTGGTGGGTCTTGCATGTCAGTGTCATTCGCTATTCTACCGAAGGGAAGGTGTTGGGGACTTGTTCTCAAATGCTATGAATTGAGAACAAGACAACACAAAAATGTTAAGTATAAATGTCCTTCATCCGCTGAAGCATTATCTCCCCAAGGATTTAATGATCTTCGGACGAAGGTCAAAAGTAAGACATTACGAAGATTTCACCTTCGTAATCATACTTGTAAAACAATAAACAATAAGAAACGAAATGTAAAGTATAAAATGAATTCATATATTTCGTTATATGAATATATAAGTATCAAAACATAATATTTAAACACATTTATACCTTCGCCTTGGCGGAAAGCAATAATTCAAGCGTAATGTGCCAGTGATTACAAGATCGCGTGAACAGTGTCGAGGTACTGTTCACCTATTTATAAGCACAGGGTGCAACCTGCGCAAAATTAGATTTATTTCCTTTACAATAGATTACAACAATGACACGAAACATCATAGGTCTTTAAGTCAATTCATCTTTAAGTCGGTTCGACCCTTCATCTTGGGATATGTCTTCATGCCGAAGCTGTCTTCATTCCGAAGCTTTATAGGTAGTAGCTTCAGCGCTTGCTTCTTAGAAGACCTTTCGAAGGTGTTCTTTTTAGGATCTTCGGCTACGAAGCATACCCCCAACAGTAGCCCCTTCGCGGTGCCAGATCGTTTGTCGTAACGAGCTTGATCCATGAAAAAGTCTTCTAGGCTTCGAGACGCCGAAGATCCAAAAAACACCTTCCCTGAGCTCGTTGGCGAGAAACGATTAAAATAATCGTCGCGCGCGCTCCATCTTGCACCAATTACGCGCGCCAGCGATTTGCCTTGTCGGACCCTGTGGCCCACCGTTCAGTGAGTGAGGGTGACTGTTTGTTCGGTGCTGGAGACCTTGCCGATTCACCTTGTCACCTGTGGCACTATATAAACAGACGGGTAGGTGTGAAGTTACCATCGCATTCATTGCTATTGCACTGTTTTGCTGGCAAATTTTTAGTCATAGCCGAAGCTTAATCATCGTGCTCAGACGAAACCTCGCTTGTGATTCTGCTTCGGTAAAAGAGTAGGAGCTTCGGAAAAAACAAAAAAGTCAACACCAAAAATTTCAAGCCATAATCAAATGGCCAGAGTTCGCTCTACTGCAAGGGTCGATCGTGAGGGAGATGAGACCGAAGCTGCTGCGACTGTTCCTATTTCGGAAGCAATGAAGCGCTCTGGGTTGGTAACACCGGAGAGCATTCCGGCTACTGAAGCAGAACAAGCTGGTGTTGAAGAGACCGATTCTGAAGATGATTATAGTAGCTCGGTGCTGAGCAAACCCAGCCACCTGGATTTTGAAAAATCGACAATCTCCGAAGGCGACCTTCTGAAGATGCTAAAATTGGGCTATTTCAACGAAGATAAGAAAGAGCTAATTCGCTTCGGTGGAGAAGAAACTACTCCGAAGCCAGAAAAAGATGAAATAGTAGTTTTTAAGAGTTTTTTCAAAGCTGGTTTGAGATTCCCATTAAATAAGATGATTGCCGATGTGCTAAAGAAGTTTGGGATCCACTTTCATCAGCTAACTCCTAACGCTATCATTAGGCTTAGTGTAATATTTGGGCTCTCCGAAGCCAGGGGGTGGAACCATTTGCCGAAGGTTTCTGCCGGGTGCACGAGCTGCATTACCAAACCAAAGCCAGAAAGGATGGATTACATAAAAACTTTGGCTGTTACAATTTTGCTTACCGAAAGACTACAAAATTTCCTGTGATAAGCTACCGAAGCAAGTGGCCGGTAGGCTGGAAATCAGAATGGTTCTATGTCAAAGTTGACGATGATAGGGAGAAGCTGGTCTAGAGCCCGGTAGAGCTGATCTTCGGAGAGACCAGACCCCAATGTAATATGACACCAGAGGGTTCAACCCAAACTGCGCTGGCTGAATTCAGGATTATCGCAGAGCACATTGGCACTAGGGACTTAGTGCAGGAATTCTTGGCTTTCAAAATATTTCCAACTATGAAGGAGTGGGCCATGCCGAAGCTTGAAGGAAAGAAGAAAGAGGGGGAACTTATCCGACTGCCCTACCATTACAAGTTCAAGAGACATTTCAAAGTACCCTGCCAAGAATGGCTAGAACCAATCGAAGTAATGTGTAACGAAATTCTTGGAAATTATTCCAAAAAAGAAGATCAATTGATGATAGCAGCCTTCGGCACCCGCCTAAAACGAAGGTTAAACCGAGTAATGGATGCTATAGGAATATCCTGACTATGAGCGACTGGATAAGGGTGCCGAAGGGCAAAAAAGAAAAAGAGTAGCTAGTGCTTTAAATAAGGACGACAAAGATCAATCAAAGAAGAAGAAACAAGAATCTGAGGTGAAGGAGATTGCTTCGAAGAAAAGAAAGGCTTCGACTCCGAAGCAAAAATCAACTGACGAAAAAGAGAAGACTTCTGCGACATCTTCTGCTACTGAAATAGAGGAAATCCTAAAGGTAATGACTGAAACTTTGCCTATCAAACTAAGTCCATTGGGGCTGCATCTGACGAAACTTTTTCATAAGGGAAAGGAGCCGACAAAAATAAAGGCACCTAGGCCAAAGAGGCAAAGGATTGTTACTATGACAGAAGTGATTGATGCAACACCACCAAGGGCTTCAGCTCCGAAAGTGCCGGCAATTGAAAGAACAACAGCTACTGAAGGTGTACCTCTGAAGGCTGCCGCGGAAGAGGCCAGAGCCGAAGATGCCAAATCCGAAGACATTAATTTAGAGACTATAGCTGCTGATATAGATAAAATGCTGCTAAATATGGCCGCGAAAGAAGCTGCTGCAGCCACCGAAGAGACCACGGCCGCAAAACCCGAGAAGGAAGAAATAACCGAAGAAACTTCGGAAGATAAAACCTTTGACTTCCGAAACTTAGTTGGCCAAAAGCTGACAGAGGCTGAAAAAGAGGAATTAAAAGAGTATGTTATATCTTGCGGATACCGGCCGGGGGCGCTTCTCTTTGGTGGTATTGATGATGAAGGGTTAAGCTGTATACGAGATCAAATTGGTGCGAAGGTTATCGGTACTCCATCAAAGAGTATCGGTTTCCCGAAGCTTGAAGCAGATATCAGCCGCTACCGACGACAACACATTGTCGGCAGTTTGTTCTATTCCAATTTTAAGTTAAACATCTTGTGTCTAACTCTTGTTATTTGTAATAATAGAAATATTTTCTAACGAAGGTTATTTGTCCACAAAGTATGCTTTTGAGTAAGGCCTTAAAAATGCAGCAGGACTTAGAGGATAAAAGGCACGAAGTTATAGTTGAGAACTTAGAAAACAAGATAAAAGAGCAATCAACTGCCATGGAAAAGAAAGACTTCGAGCTTCAAACAACCGAAGGCTTATTAGCGGATGCTGAAGCAAAAATAGCAGAATTAAATTCGAAGCTTCTTTCCCAATCAGAAAATTTTGAACAAGAAAAGCTGAAACTTGATGCAAAGCTTAAAGCCGAAGTTCAAAGAAGTTCAGAGCTGAAAGAATCTTTGAAAAATCTTCAGAATAAGTGTCTGGAGTTCACCACTCGATGTATTCAACAGTTGAAGCAGGTGTTCTATTTTGTTGGAGCCAGTAGTGAAGAGTTTACTCCTTTGACTGAAGACTTGCCTGGTGCCTTCGAGCATATTGAAGGTGAAATTAATGATCTTGACGAAGTTATAGCTGGGCATGGCGACTTCTTTGCCCTGGCAGCTTCTCGGGGCACGGTTGTTGCCTTTTTGAAGTCTGGCTGTGAACACATCAAGATTGTTAATAGACCCAACTTCAGCCTATCACCAGCAGACCTAGATAATATTCCCAGTCTGGCTCGAAGTATTGCAAATAGATTTATAAAGTTAGTGTGGACAAAGGGCGGACGGAGCAAAGCTGGTGACGAAGCTCGAAGCCACCTTTTGCTGGTAACAAAATCATACCTTATGCTTACCTTTTCTTTTAAATTTTGAACTTAGCTTATAATACTTACATACAGGTTGACCAAGCCGAAGTTGAAGCTGCAGAGTAAAAGGATGAAGCTCTATGGATGCTGTCGAAGCTCGAATAGTATGTAAAAATAGCCCAAAAAACTTTGTACAAAATATGATGTAATCAAATTTCACTTTGTAATATAATCTTACTTTTCCGTCAACGTATGAAATGCTTTGGTGTGGACGAAATTGATACTTTTGAGCCGAAGGCGAAAAACACCTTCCCTTCTTTGCGTACACAGCGAAGCATAAAATTGCCTCTTTTCCCCCTTTTTTCAAAGCCTTCTCTTTCAAAGCCGAAGCAAGTTTTATGCTATGATGATAATGATCCTATGTATGTCTAAGTGAATATTTATGAATGCAAATGTATGATGTAATGTATCGTGCAAATGAGTGTTGAAAGACACATAACCACAACTCTTATTCCCTTAGGAATAACAAATCTTTGCCGTTTATTTTTTGGCTTCACCTCTTATTTTTTGGTGTATCAGCGCTGACTTCTCGCTGTAAGCCTCCCTTAGGAGCTTCTTCGCCTTATATTTCGGTGGAATCAGCGTTGACTTTTCGCTGTAAGGCTCCCTTAGGAGCTTCTTCGCCTTATATTTCGGCGGAATCAGCGTTGACTTTTCGCTGTAAGCCTCCCTTAGGAGCTTCTTTGTCCACAGAGTAATCAGCTTCGTCTTTCGCCGAAGCCACTGTTCTTATTGATCCTGCCTTAGCTTCTTCTGGGGTTATTGCTTCGTCATCGAACAGCAATTTGAATGGTGTAAAACCTGTTGACCTTGATATTGTTGTGTTGTGGCTCCACACCACTTTGATTAATTCGTCCAGCCACTTCCCCCTGGGCTGATTGAAGATTAACTTCATTATTCCTGTCATTATGATGCCATTGGCTCTTTCGACAAGTCCATTTGACTCCGGATGCCGAACTGATGCAAAATGGATCTTCGTGCCAATTTGTTCACAAAACTCTCTGAAAGCTTCAGAATCAAACTGCGTTCTGTTGTCCACGGCAATGGCCTTCGGCACTCCGAAGCGACAAACAATATTTTGCCAGAAAATTTTTTGAACCGTAACCGAAGTTATCGTGGCTAAAGGCTTTGCCTCAATCCATTTAGAGAAATATTCAACTGCCACTACCACATATCTTAAATTCCCTTGTGCTGGTGGAAGTGGGCTTAGCAAATCAAGGCCCATCTTTGCAATGGCCAAGTGGGCTGTATTAATTGAGTTAGAGACAAAGGTTGTTTTTGATCTCTTGCACATTTTTTACAACCTTCGCATTTTTGGACTAATTCTGTTGCATCTGAAGCTGCCTTCGGCCAATAGAATCCTTGACAAAAAAATTTACCCAATAGAGGCCTAGATCCGATGTGAGATCCACACAGGACTGCATGTATTTCTTTCATCAGCTCTATACCTTCAGTTCTGGATAAACATTTGAGCAATGGAGAACAGACTCCACGCTTGTACAGTTCCCCTTATATTATTACATATGAATGGGCTCTTGCCGCTATTCTCTTTTGATAAGCTTTGTCATCTGAAAGGAAATTGCCCTGGAGAAAAGACATGATCTCAGTTCTCTAGTCTTCGCTGTAAACAGGAGATATATTGAGCACTTCTCTTTCAAGAAGGTCAACCGAAGGTGCTTTTATTGTTTCAAAGAAAACTTCCGAAGGTAATGGCAGCCCCTGTGCCGCTGACTTGGCTAATAGATCAGCATGTTCATTTTCTCTTCGTGGAATATTCTTAACAAAGAACCCTTCAAAAGAGGCTTCAAGTCTTCGAACCGTATCCAGATATTTTCAAGCTTCGGATCTCTTGCTTTGCAACTTTTGTCAACATGGCCAGAAATAACTTGGGAATTAGTTTTGAGGATCACCCTTCTTATCCCCATTGCTTTCAACTTCCGAAGGCCCAATAGCAAAGCTTCATATTCAGCAATATTATTTGTACAACTAAAATCAAGTTTCACTGCGTAACATGTTCTAACTTTAGAAGGTGCAATTAAAACGGCAGCTGCTCCTGCCCCGAAGGTTCCCCAAGAACCATCGCAGAATATTGTCCAAGCTTCAGCATCTTTACTTGCTTCTTCTTCTTGAACCCCTAGCGTCCAGTCAGCAATGAAATCTGCTAACACCTGGGACTGAATTGAAGATCTGTGCACATAATCAATGTAGAACTCATTGAGTTCCGCAGCCCACTTTCCAACCTTCCAGTAGCTTCTCTATTTCTCATAATATCCTTCAATGGCTGTGAAGAAGGAACAATTATATGGTATGCTCGAAAATAATGATGAACTTTCTGGAAGCCATCAAAACAGCATACAACACCTTTTCCAATTCTGTATAATTTTTCTTTGATAAACTAAGGACTTCAGAGACAAAGTATATTGGGGCTTGCTTTTTGGTTTGCCCTTCAAGCTTCTCTTGGACAAGTGCCGCACTTACTGCTGAGTGCGAAGCTGCCACATATAACAACAGAGGAGCCCCTGGCGTTGGTGGAGTTAATGTTGTTAGATCTATCAAATACTGTTTTAGCTCGTCGAAGGCTTCCTGCTGAACTGGTCCCCATTGAAAAACTTCGGCTGACTTTAGCACCTCAATAAATGGTAAATTTCTCTCTGCTGATCTAGATATAAATCGATTCAGAGATGCAAGTCTTCCCGTCAGTCGCTGAGCCCCCTTTTTTGTGGTTGGTGGTTCCATTCGATTTTATTTGGATTAGCCTCAATCCCTTTTGTTGAGACTAAGCAACCAAGGAATTTCCCCCTCTTTACCCCGAAAACGCACTTTTCTGGGTTCAGCTTTAGACCGGCTTGTCTAAAATTGGCGAAGGTCTCTTGCAGATCAGCAATGTGATTTTCTTGCTTCGTGCTTTTTACAATGATATCATCAACATAATTTAGCACATTTCTGCCTATCTGAGAATGAAGAACCTTCGCTGTCATTCTGCTGAAGCTTCCTCCAGCATTCTTGAGCCCCTCAGGCATCCGAAGGTAACAATATGTACCACTGGGGGTGATGAAGCTGGTTTTTTGGCTCGTCTTCTTTCTTCATCCAGATTTGATGGTAGCCTGAATAACAATCTAGTAGACTCATGAGCTTTGAATAAGCTGCTTCGTCTACCAGAGAATCTATCCTTGGTAATGGAAATTCATCCTTCGGACAGGCCTTGTTGAGATCAGTAAAATCAATGCACATTCTCCATTTACCATTGGCTTTCTTCACCATAACAGTGTTGGCTAGCCATTCTGGTTATTTCACTTCTCTGATGACTCTGGCACTGAGGAGTCTTTTCACTTCATTCCGAGCACCTTCGGCCTTGTCATCAGACATCTTCTGAAGCCTCTGCTTTCTGGGTCTGAAGGATGGATCAACATTGAGCGAATGTTCAATGACATCTCTGTTAACACCACAAAGATCATTGGCTGACCAAGCAAAAACATCTTTGTTGTTGAACAAAAACCTTATCAGGGTTTTCTCCTGTTCTTCAGACAATTGGGAACCCAGCAGTACCTTCTGCTCTGCAATATCTTCACATAAAAGCATGGGCTTCGGCTGATCGGCCGAAGCAGCCTTCTCTCTTCTGTACTTGTATTGCTCACAAGCTTCGTTTCCATCTATATTATGGATTGCCTTTGAATCTGTCCAGTTCCCTTCAGCTTTTCTGGTAGCTTCCTGACTCCCATGGATAGCAATAGGTCCCTGATCCGAAGGTATCTTCATGCAAAGATTTGCTGGATGAAGAATTGCTTCAAAAGCATTAAGTGTTCCACGACCAATGATTGCATTATAGGGGTACTCCATGTCAACAATATCAAACACAACTTGTTCAGTCCTTGTATTGTTGATAAATCCGAAGGTTACTGGCATCGTGATCTTGCCAAGTGCTACAATCTGCCTTCCTCCGAAGCCACAAAGAGGATGTGTGGCATCATGGATCTTGTCTTCGGGCTCTTGCATCTGTCTGAAGGCTTTAGCAAATATAATATCCACTGCACTGCCTGTGTCAACCAAAACATTGTGGACCAGAAATCCTTAGATAACACAAGAGATAACCATAGCATCATTGTGAGGGTAATCCTTGAGCTGAAGATCCTCTTGGGAGAAGGTAATCGGGATGTGAGACCATCTTGACTTGATGAAGGGTCCTTGCACCCCTACATGCTGTACCCTTCTCTGTGCCTCCTTCTTCTGCTTCTTGTTAGCCAGCTCTGAGCACGAACCGCCTGTTATCAGGAGCACAAGCTTCGGAGCCAAAGCAACTCCAGCTTTGAACGAAGCCATCAGCTCAGCAAGTGGGTGTGAGTTCACCAGAGGTGAGCGCCAATGTTGGGGACTTGTTCTCAAATGCTATGAATTGAGAACAAGACAACACAAAAATGTTAAGTATAAATGTCCTTCGTCCGCTGAAGCATTATCTCCCCAAGGATTTAATGAGCTTCGGACGAAGGTCAAAAGTAAGACATTACGAAGATTTCACCTTCGTAATCATACTTGTAAAACAATAAACAATAAGAAATGAAATGTAAAGTATAAAATGAATTCATATATTTCGTTATATGAATATATAAGTATTAAAACATAATATTTAAACACATTTATACCTTCGCCTTGGCGGAAAGCAATAATTCAAGCGTAATGTGCCAGTGATTACAAGATCGTGTGAACAGTGTCGAGGTACTGTTCACCTATTTATAAGCACAGGGTGCAACCTGCGCAAAATTACATTATTTCCTTTACAATCGATTACAACAATGATACGAAACATCATGGGTCTTTAAGTCAATTCATCTTTAAGTCGGTTTGACCCTTCATCTTGGGATCTGTCTTCATGACAAAGCTGCCTTCATTCTGAAGCTTTATAGGTAATAGCTTCAGCGCTTGCTTCTGAGAAGACCTTTCGAAGGTGTTCTTTTTAGGATCTTCGGCTACGAAGCATACCCCCAACAAAAGGTGTTTTTCGGACCTTCGGCTAAAGGCCTTCGTTCACGTCACAGTTTAAACTTGTTACAAAGAAACAAATTAATACTACGAGGGGCTACTATTGGGGGCCTTCTCCTTCCGAAAGTCCTCAAAAACATAATTAACCATTTGTTTTTAGCATAAGCTATTATAGGAAGCTTCGTATTCAGGAGATAAGCCTCTTTCTTATAATGAAGGACACACATGATCAAGATAGATCCAAAGAAGATAAGAGTAAATGCCGAAGCTATCACTAGACAGAAAAGCTTCGGCTCGCAACGAAGCAGAGGAATGTTGATAATGGCCGAAGGAGAAAAAGACTACTTAGTCCTTTATATTTTGTATTACGATCATGTGTAAACATTAAGGACATAAATGTACTTTTGCTTGGGCTGCGTCCTGTGCTTATAGATAGATGAACAGTAACACCGTACGATACACGCTGATTGTATTCACTCTCGCATCCTCGCCTTCGAGCAAGCCGAAGGTATCATTGTAATATAGATATTATTGATATTCATATATGTTATTTGGATGCAAGAACAAATGAATTATTAAGATAAGATTATCATATTTATTCCTTTGCATGTCTATCTTTGTATTGATATGATGAAGGTGCATTCTTATTGACCTTCATCTAGAAAGCATTATACCTGTAAGGAGATAATGCTTCAAGGGACGAAGGTCCTTATTGATTAACAATTGTGTTGTCTTGTTCTTCACTCATAGCATTTGAGAACAAGTGACCAATACTAGTCAATCCTTAGGTTGATCATAGTATGTGGGACAATGAGTTATAAAGTAAGTAGTACATAATGGGTCAAAGGACACTTGCCTTCATCAGGTTGCTGCTCAGGGAAGTCTCCCGCAACACACTCGGGAACCACAGACTCCTCGTTGTCTACACAATGCAATCATTCATTCAACACACTTGGGGAATAACAAAAGAACAGTACACCAAACATATGCAACAGAGTAAACACATGTTCAATAGCAACGTAAAGACACATAGGTGCATTCTAGGTTTGGGGTTGATCACTATGCCTAGTGGTTTATTGTTCTCTAACTAGGTCTATCTTAGTCAATTACTTACCTAAATAAAGTTATTCTAGGGATGGGATCTTACATTAAATGGGGTTGGGTCTACAAAGTTAGGCACTTGAACATTCATTAGGGATTTTACCTTTATTTTATTTGTAATTAAGTTTCTATAGCCTAACTATAACCTAGAGACCAACTATAAACTTGAGACATAGAAACAGTGAATGAACATAATTTAAACAGATAGAAAATGACATAATGAACATTTTGCAGTTTGAACCATCCAATTTGGAGTTCATATACAAAAGTTATGAAATTTGGAAGTTTTAGAATCCAAAAATCATAATTTGGACACATTTTACTAATTAAATAAAAACCCAGGATTCTTTTTGCAAGAACCTAGGGGCTCGATTGTATGGGCTAAGGAGGGTGAGTTCTAATTCTAGGAAACCGAGGGGGTTTTAAGCAAACTACCCGCGGCGAAGGGGTATCGGGCCTTCTCGATTGCCCGATCAGAGACGTCCGACAAAGATTAAAAGCGGGGCGCGCAGAAGTGGGTGCGAGGACTGACCGGCGGGGCCCATGGGTCAGACGAAGCTGATCTTATGTGACGAAGCGCTTGTTTGAAAGCACAATGCAGAGAGCTTCAGCTTCGGTTAAAATTTTCAACAGCACAATAATGCAATGGCAATGAATGATGTGGTAACTTCTCACCAACTCGTCTGTTTATATAGTCCTGCAGGAGAAGAAGGCGAACCACCAAAGTGTGCATACTGGCTGAACGGTGGACTCGCTAGCGCTCGGAATATTTTAATTGTTTTTTGATAACAAGCTCAAGGAAGGTGTTTTTCGGACCTTCGACATTTTGAATCCTTTGTGTTTTTCACGGACCGAGCTCGTTATGAAAAAATGATCTAGCACCACGAAGGGGCTACTGTTGGGGATCTTCTTCTCCACCAAAGGTCCTCAAGACAAAAACATCTTTGGCAAAATGATACAAAAGTCTTCCCTTCTTGTGCCGAAGGTTTTGAAGAAGAAGACCTTGCGTAGAAGCAACATTGCCAAATGCTGAAGCTATCACCAGCTTCGGTTCAACTCAAGCAGAAGAAGAAATGACCAGATAAACCTTACTAATCTAGGTTGTCTGTAGATAAGCGTTGAGGGTCATGAATGTAATTTCACCTGGGTTGCGTCCCGTGCCTAAACCCGGGCTGCGTCCCGTGCCTATAAATAGATGAACAGTAGCACCGTACTGTTCATGCTAAATTGTAGTCACTCTCTCATGTCTTCACCTTCGAGCAAGCCGAAGGTATCAATGTAATATGAATTTCATTAATATTCATATATATTTTATGGAATGCAAATATGAATAAATTAACGAGTTGCAGCTATTGTTTACATCCTTTTGCATTCCTATTCATATATTAAATGATGAAGGTATGTCCTTCTAAACCTTCGTCTGATGAGCATTATACTTATGTGGATATAATGTGATATAGCTGAGGTGCCCGATCTTTCGGTGAGCGGAGATAATTCCGATTTGGCAGAAGATGACCCTTACGATCCGACTACGACGAGCAAGCCCGAGGCGCCAATGCGATCGCTGAACCAACTCCCTGTGGTTACCGACCTTGCTGATGCAAGATCGGCCTGATCACGAAGATCATTTCCTGTGCGCAATCGAAGAACGAACAAGAAAAAGATGTGAGCAATCTAATCTATTACTCAAGGGTGGAGTTCTGAATACACGAAGACAGCGCTGATTTGCGCGTGTTCGAGAGCACCTAAACCTAATGTAAAACAAAATTCCAAGAACAAAGGAGGTGTAGCTCCTAGATAAATAGAGAGAGGGGGTGCAGCCCCTAGTGGCGGCCAACCCTAGGTCGTCCACTATGGACCATAGTTGGGCTGGTCGTCTATTTTTCTGGGCCCTCATTCTTCAGTAGCATGACGAAGTTAAGATCTCAGGCACGGGCCCGAGTGATTGGCCCAGCTAATGAAGGAAGTGACGCTTGATATGGAGGTGCTGCTTGTGTAGTCGTACTCATGTTGCAGGTGATGTCCTCATCATCCTCCCCTTCTTGAAGTGAAGTCGTCCTTGACAGCAACTCCTCATCCTCGGCCATATATGGTTTCAAATCTGCAACATTAAAACTAGTGGAAACACCAAATTCCGTAGGCCGGTTAAGGATGTAAGCATTATCATTAATCTTTGTTAGCACCTTAAATGGACCAGCAGCACGAGGCATTAATTTAGAACGGCGCAAAGTAGGAAACCGATCCTTTCTCAAGTGCAACCAAACCATATCACCTAGCTCAAAAGTAACAAGTTTTCTTCCTTTACTACCAGCAACCTGATTTTTTGCATTAGTAGCAGCAATATTCTGTTTCGTTTGTTCATGTATGGTAATCATTTGTTCAACATGTGCAGTAGCATCTACATGTGGGGCATTCGTCGCATTAAGTGAAATCAAATCAATAGGTGCCCTAGGGATGTAACCATAAACAATCTAGAAAGGGCACATCTTTATAGAAGAATGTGTGGCATGATTGTAAGCAAATTCAACATGAGGCAAGCAATCCTCCCAACGTCTCAAATTCGTGTCTAAAACAGCCCTAAGCATGGTAGATATAGTTCTATTTACTACCTCAGTTTGTCCATCAGTCTGAGGATGACAAGTAGTGCTAAACAGCAATTTAGTTCCCAATTTATTCCAAAGAGATCTCTAAAAATGGCTTAGAAACTTAGCATCGCGATCAGAGACTATTGTTTTTGGAATACCATGTAAACGAATAATTTCTCTAAAGAACAATTCAACAACAATGCTAGCATCATCAGTTTTATGACAAGGTATAAAGTGAGCCATTTTAGAGAATCTATCAACAACCACAAAAATACTATCCCTCCCCTTCTTAGTTCTAGGCAAGCCCAAAACAAAGTCCATAGAAATATCAACCCAAGGAGAAGAAGGGATAGGCAAAGGCATATACAAACCATGGTTGCCCAAACGTGACTTAGCTTTCTGGCAAGTAGTGCAACGTGCAACAAGACGCTCAACATCACGGTGCATCCGAGGCCAAAAGAAGTGTGCGGCCAGCACCTCATGTGTCTTGTAAACGCCAAAGTGCCCCATGAGACCGCCTCCATGAGCTTCCTGCAGCAACAAAAGACGAACCGAGCTTGCTGGAATACACAGCTTGTTAGCGCGGAACAAAAATCCATCCTGTATGTGAAATTTTCCCCAGGGTTTGCCATCCTTACAATGTATATAGAAATCTTTAAAATCAGCATCATCCACATATTGATCTTTCATAGTTTGCAAGCCAAATATTCTAAATTCAAACTGTGAAAGCATGGTATATCTACAGGACAACACATCAACAATGACGTTTTCCTTCCCGTTCTTGTGTTTAATGATGTAAGGAAAGGACTCGATGAATTCTACCCAACTAGCATGACAATGGTTCAGATTTGTTTGGGTACGAATATGTTTTAAAGCCTCATGATCAGAATAAATTATAAACTCACGAGGCCAAAGGTAGTGCTGTCATGTTTGCAAAGTGCGAACTAAAGCATAAAGTTCCTTATCATAAGTAGAATATCTCAAGCTAGCACCGCTTAATTTTTCACTGAAATAAGCAACCGGTTTTCCTTCTTGTAACAAAACAGCACCTAACCCAATACCACTAGCATCACATTCAAGTTCAAACACTTTCTGAAAGTCGGGCAATTGTAAGAGTGGAGCATGGGTTAACTTATCTTTCAAAGTGTTGAACGCCTCTTCTTGTGGGGGGTCCCAAGCAAAAGTCGCAACTTTCTTTGTGAGTTCGTGCAAAGGGGCAGCGATGGAGCTAAAATCATGCACAAAACGGTGGTAAAATCCTGCAAGTCCAAGAAAACTCCGAATTTGGGTGACTGTCGTTGGTGTAGGCCAGTCCTGAATGGCTTCAACCTTGTTGCTATCCACCTCAATGCCCTGCGGAGTAACCACATAACCAAGAAACGAGACACGTTGCGTGCAAAATTGTAACACCCGGCTTTAAGGAACAAAGCCAGGTGCATCTCATACATGCGCCAAGAAGACAACATATATAATAACAGAGTGTATAGAGATAAATGTCATAAAACATCAGAGTACTTATTACATAGCGGAAGTCTTATTACAAAATAGAGATAAATATAAAACGAACTAAGGATCGTCGGCACCAATGTCGACTGAGAAACGCCACCTAGATCAGATCAAACTCCTCGATACTTGACTCCACTTGAAACCACCTGTTCTTCTCCTGTGGGGGGGTGTGAGACAGCAAGAGTGAGCTCACATACGTTCATAGCTCAACAAGTCGTGGGGAATAATGTGGCATGAACTCAACAAAGGTGGGAGTTCATGAAGTGTAAGGCTGATCAATGACATAAAGGCTGAAGCAGAGCATTGCTTTTATAAGTTGGTCAAAATTTTATTAGCAGTTACTAAGTGTAAGTAAATACCAAACCATAGTAATAATAAGTAAAAGTAATAATAAAAATTATCCCAAATGCAATGAAATGACAGGTTAAGTTTAAGTTCCATAAATTAATCATGTGAGTGTCCGAGCCGCTCATGACCGTGAGCACGGCTAGTATACCAGTTTTACACTCTGCAGAGGTTGCGCATCTTTACCCACAAGTCATGTTACCCATCTGCCAAGAGATGGCCAATCCCATACACCTCTACCGAGGAGGCGAGGCAGGGTAACACTACGAGGCCTTTACAAAGTTCCACTAGCTTCAGACTACCCGCTACAGTTTATAGGAAGATCCAGTGCAGGGTTCCTGGCTGACCGCCATCGCAGCAAAATCAACCAGGGACCTCCCTACACTGACCTCTCCCCTACTACCCTTGCCCCTTTCGGGTAAGGTAGCCCTCCCCTAGCTTTCCTAGTTAATCAGCCAAGGGCGTCCCATTAAACCCTTGTGGTAGCACTGTTTTCCCGGGTGGTTCTCCATGTTCCCATTAACATAATGATCTTAACATGAACAAGGGAGAATAAAACAGATAACAATAAATAGTATAACAATGAGTGATGAATATCTCTATACCCAAATCCACATAAAGCAATAGCATGTACTACCCAAAACATTAGTAGTAAAACAGTGGTGAAGCAAGGTATAAAGATAGTCAAATCTAGGGTATCCTATTGGGTCCCAGCAAAATTATCCTATGCAGATCATTATGAATAATAAGAACATGAATGGGTAAAAGAAGTGATCAAGGGCACAACTTGCCTTCAATGAGCTCCTGCTCAGCTATCTCTACTTGTTGAACCTCAAATTCCAGAGTGGCTTGCTCGTCTACTCGCATCAACACAATACATACATAGTATAGCATAAATTAACATCACATCAAACAGATAAATAAAACATACAGTAAAAATCTACACATTAAAATGAGATCATTGGAACTGGAATCATTAAATTTGGAGTTATAGATTTCAAGTTATGAATTTCCTAAGATTTAATGTGTTTGAAATAGGATTAAATGATAAATTAATTTTCTAACTGTTTTCAAGTCAAAACAGAGACACTAAATGATAGATAATATTGTAACAAAATTTTAGAAATTGGAATGGCTCAATTTGGAGCTAGAATGAATTTTCTATGCATTTTACAAGTTTCTAGAATTGTTTTTGTATTAAAAACTAAATTTTATAATCATTTCTCAGTTTTTATTATCCTCTGGACTGGGCGTCAATTTCTGGAAAGTCCAGGGGTTCCGACGTAAAAATCCCTAAGACACAGAGCCCCACAGCGCTGGACGGCGGGTTGATTTCACCATTTCACAAGGTTTCTTATGTAAGAGTGCTCGACGAAGGGGTATGGGAGATTTTAGGCCGTCCAGATCAGATCCAAAGGCCAGGAATAGGTCGCGACCGGGGCAAACTGACACGCGAGCGCGTCCACTCGATCCATGATCGACGGCCTCGATTTAATGAAGCCCAGATCCGATCCCCACCATCGGATCTCCAATCTACGGTCATGACCCAATACGGCAAAACCTTACGCGCGGTTTGATCCCAGCCGTTCATCTTGCGATCAACGGCGCACGGCATCCCTCCTTCCTCCCAACCAGAGCGCGCCCGCGGCGGCGCAAACGCCGGCGACCCTCGATCGTGGCGGTCCCATGCATTCTACCCGATGCGGCTAGCGTTTCCCGTAGAGAAGAACGAAGCGAGCATGATGGACGAGGACTCCCCGGCGGAGATGGCGCGATGATGACTGGCCACGACGTGGTGCGGATCTGCCCACACGCCCATCTCCGGTGAGCAATTGACGCGATTAGACCGGTCGGCTTCCCCACCGGCTAGGTACTACACGTCAAGAAGAGGTAGGCGGAAATCGAGGTGGCTTCATACCGGTCTATTGTCGCGAGGATGATCCCGACGACGTGAAGGCGCGGTTCCTCGATCCGGTACGACGTCGACGAGCGATTCAATGCTCCAGGGACGAAGATAATCCCGGGTGATCCTTGCGCTGGCTTCAGGAGATCACGGAGGTGAATCCCGCGCGCTACACGGAGGGCAAGTCGACGGCTAGCGAGTCTTGGCGCGCGGTGGACTGAGCTCTATCCTGGCGGCGGCGCGTTTGCGTTCCAGGGAACGGAGAGGCGGTCAAGGGTTCCGGCGATGGGAACGGAGGCTTTAAGGCGTGCAGGAGCGCGACGGTTACGCGACCCCGAGGTCCCCGGAGAGCTTCCCCCCTGCGAGGTGGGCGCGGTCTGCGCGGCGAGGACCTCGCGGGTTCAGGTACGACGGAGAGGGAGCTCCTGACGAGCCGGGACCACCCATCAGTGAGACGCGGGCGCGACGGGGTCTGGTGCGCGGGGCCCGCAGAGCCAGTGACCCGAGCAGCAGACGAGCGTGCGGGTGTGTGGACGAGAGGCCGACGTGCCGGGCCCACCGGTCGGCGCGCCCGCGTTGATGCTGGGCCGAGCGGGTGGTGTTTACTTGGTGGGCCGAAAACAGGTTCCGAAGCCCAGGTAAGCCTTCTTCCCTTTTCTTTTTCTTTTATCTTTTATTTTCTGTTTTATTTTATTTCTAACTATTTTGAATTTAAAATTTGAATTTGAATTTCAACATTGAGTCAAGTATACAAATTTAAGCTTCTAGTGGAGGAATAATATATTTTTATTTACTTATCTTTATCCACAAAATTCTTATTTTCTTCTCTTCTCTAAATTCTACAATTCCTTTTGGATTTTAAATTCCACTTTGGATTTTAATATATTTCTTGTCACATTTATTATTATATTGTCATAAAATGCACGCAAAATAAGAATCTCAGCATGATGCAATGATTTAGTGGCATATATTTTATAATTATCTGTTTTAAAATATGGTGTTCACATGTGATGGCACAAAAAGTTCAAACTCCCACAGATAAGGTGAACTTGTTTCTCCCTTTGATATTAGCTCTTGCAAATTACAAATTGGGTATTACAAATCCTACCCCCCTTAAAAATAATCTCGTCCTCGAGATTTAGGAAGATCTAGGGAAAAGGTAAGGAAAATCTACGCGAAGCTCTTCTTCTCTTTCCCAAGTAGCTTCATCTTCTCCATAATGGCTCCATTGCACTTTGCACATCTTTATAACCTTATTCCTCATGACTCGAGTCGATGTATCAAGAAATCTTGATAGGATACTCCGTGTAATTAAATCTCCCTGAACACTGAGCTCATCCATTGGTAACTGTTCCTCAGGGACACGGAGACACTTCTTAAATTGAGACACATGGAATACATTATGCACATAAGATAGATTATCAGGTAGCTCGAATTGATATGCAACCTCTCCCACTCGCTTTAAGATTAAGAAGGGTCCAATAAAGCGCGGGGACAACTTTCCTTTGACTTTAAATCTTCTCATGCCCCGGAGTGGCGACACCTTCAAATAGACATGATCACCCTCCTTAAATTCCAGTGGTTTTCTTCTATTACCAGCGTAGCTCTTTCTCCGGGTCTGAGCTACCCTCAAATCCTCACGGGTCATACGGACTTGTTCTTCTGCTTCTTGAATTAATTCAGGCCCAAAAGAACTGTCTTCCTCTAGTCTGATCCAATATAGAGGAGTCCTGCACTTCCTACCATATAGAGCCTCGAACGGTGACATCTTCAGACTAGCCTAAGAACTCAGCATAAGGTAGACTCTTGTCCCAACTACTACCATGCTGAAGGGCACAAGCTCTCAACATGTCCATCAATACTTGATTAGTCCTTTCAGTCTGTCCATCAGTCTGAGGATGGTAGGCCGAACTAAAATTCAACTTTGTATCCATATTCTCATGAAAACCTTTCCAAAATCTAGGGATAAACTGTGATCCTCTATCCAAAATGATCTTCTTTGGTACATCATGTAGAGACACGATCCGAGACATGTATAACTTAGCCAATTGTGATACCTTATAAATAGTCTTGACCGGAATGAAATGAGCCACCTGGGTCAGTCTATCCACAATAACCCATATAGAATCGTATCCTTTCGAGGTGCGAGGCAATCCAACAACGAAGTCCATAACAATCTTTTCCCACTTCCACTCGGGTATCTTCAGTGGATGAATTAGTCCAGCTGGCCTCTGGTGTTCAGTCTTAACTCTTTGACACACATCGCACATAGCCACATGTGCAACCACATCTCTCTTCAATCCATACCACCAATACTTCCGCTTCAAATCCTGATACATCTTGGTACTACCAGGATGAATAGAATAATCCAAGTCATGGGCCTCCTTTAAAATAGTCTCATGAAGGCTTTCAATCTCCGGAACACATCTCTTGTCCTTGAAGCACACGGTGCCTTGCTCATCTTTCGTAAATTCCGGAACTCGACCTTCAGTAATCAGATCCTTAATCTCTTGTATCTTAGCATCACCAATTTGTCCTTTACGGATCTCTTGCTCCAAAGTAGGTTCCACATCAATAGTAACTCCTTCAGTGCGAGCAACTATCCCCAGGTTAAGTCTCCTAAAATCCTCAATAATCTCATGAGGTAGCTAGGTAACAATAGCTGAATGAACATGCTCCTTTCGACTCAAGGCGTCTGCAACCAAATTTGCCTTGCCCGGGTGATAGTGAATCTCCAAATTACAATCCTTAATAAGCTCCAATCAACGGCGTTGCCTAAGGTTGAGATCCTTCTGAGTGAATATGTACTTCAAACTCTTATGATCCGTGTATACTTGGCACTTAGTCCCACTTAAATTCTTTTCCTTTCTCTAGAAGCGAGGTCATAGGCTTAGCAATCTTAGAAAATCCTTCAATAAACCTCCGATATTATCCTGCAAGTCCCTAGAACTCCGGACCTCAGTAACTATAGTGGGTATGCTCCACGCCACTATCTCCTTAACTTTAGCAGGATCCACTAATATTCCTCCATTAGAAATAATATGACCGAGGAATGGCACCTTGCCAATCCAAAACTCGCATTTACCGTACTTGGCGTAGAGTTGATTATCTTAAAGCTTCTGTAGCACCAATCTCAGATGTTCCTCATGATTACTATCACTCTTAGAATAAATAAGAGTATCGTCGATGAAAACCACGACGAATCTGTCCAAATCATGATCACCTTATTCCTCAGATCCATAAAATAGGCTGGTGCATTAGTTATCCAAATGACATAACGGTGAACTCATATAATCCATATCGAGTCGAGAAATCCGTCTTGGGAATATCTGATTGCCTAATCTTCATTTGATGGTAACCCGATCGGAGATCAATCTTCGAGAATACGCTTGCACTCCTCATCCGATTTAATAAATCCTCAATGCGGGGTAATGGACACTTGTTCCTCACAGTAACATCATTAAGGGATCTATAATCCACGCACATCTCTTGCGATCCATCTTTCTTCTGTACGAATTGAACTGGCGCTCCACAAGGTGAAGAACTCGGACGAATGTACCCGGCCTCTTGTAACTCCGTTAAGTGCTTCTTGAGTTCTTTTAATTCTTCTACAGACATCCTATATGGCCGTTTAGAAATAGGAGCAGTTCCACGTAAGGGATCTATGATAAGCTCAACTTCCGTATCTGGTGGCATCCCTGGTAACTCTTCTAGAAAGACATTCCGAAAAATCCTTAACCACTCGGATGTTGTCACCAACAAACTCCTCATCTATTAAGAATATCGCTAGTCTGATGGTGGTAGTTACTGCAACTTCAACTTCAAAACTTTGTCCTTTAGAACTGGTGAGTCCTACGGTTCCTTTAGCAGAGTGTATAAACTGTCTTTACCTTTCTTAACCGTGACATACCAAGGATCAGATCTATACTGCTTGGCTCCAATATTATAGCAGTAACTCCAAATTCTCTACCCATAATGGTCAATGTCAATCTACGTGTCATTTGATTCGCCACAACAGGCCCTTTAGGTGTAATTACTCTCATGGGTTTTCTCGTATTGTCCAACACATATGCCCAACCAAAATCTCAGCATGACACATAATTTTATTAGCAACACATGGGGTCAAATAGACCTTTTTATTCCTCCTAAAATAGTATCATACCGAATACTAACTAAAGGAACATGTAGATCTTACAAATAGTAGTAATTTATATATATGTTTATGTAACTTGGTGAAGCTAGTGGTGGTGGAGGTGGTGGTTGTTGTTGTCTCTCCAACCGTGATTGCCTTATTTCTTGATGTATCTCCAGACGGGCCTGACGTATTTCCTCGCGTTCTTGTCTTATCTGGTTTTGCATTTCGGTCACCATGTCTGTCAACTGTTGTATTACCAGCCTTTGGGTTGCAATCACTTGATCGGCTTCAACAGGTGGAGGATTTGGAGGATTCATTTCTGTTTGCTGTTGCGTGATAATCTTTCCTTTCCTGGTATTGACCATCTGGGTTAGATACATATGGTAAGAGAGAGCAGTAGACAAGGCAGTAATTACAATCATGTTATTTTGGGGGACTTATTAGCTAAGTAGATTAGTGTGTCACCTACTAAGGCTAATACAATACCTTATAGTGGTACATGCTAAAATGCCCATCTATACTATTTCAATCAATTAAAGAAGCAAATCAGGCACTGATCATCAGAACAATCAACCAACATTTTTAAATAGAGAAAATAGTTTTGATTTTTTTTTGTCTTAGGCCTCCTATCTCTTAAAATGTCATAGGGTTAGGGATTCCAAGGTTTGAAATCCATCTTGTCTAAGAGTAGAAAAGGTAAGAATGACCAGAGTAGAACAGTAGAAAGTGAGACACGATCAAGATGAGTGTAGAAAGAATCAGAGTAAGGTAAGTAGGTAAGGGTTGTCCATTTCTATCTAGGTTTCGTCCTACAGTCAACATTTCCTCTGATACCACTTCTGTAACACCCGGCTTTAAGGAACAAAGCCAGGTGCATCTCATACATGCGCCAAGAAGACAACATATATAATAACAGAGTGTATAGAGATAAATGTCATAAAACATCAGAGTACTTATTACATAGCGGAAGTCTTATTACAAAATAGAGATAAATATAAAACGAACTAAGGATCGTCGGCGCCAATGTCGACTGAGAAACGCCACCTAGATCAGATCAAACTCCTCAATACTTGACTCCACTTGAAACCACCTGTTCTTCTCCTGTGGGGGGGTGTGAGACAGCAAGAGTGAGCTCACATACGTTCATAGCTCAACAAGTCGTGGGGAATAATGTGGCATGAACTCAACAAAGGTGGGAGTTCATGAAGTGTAAGGCTGATCAATGACATAAAGGCTGAAGCAGAGCATTGCTTTTATAAGTTGGTCAAAATTTTATTAGCAGTTACTAAGTGTAAGTAAATACCAAACCATAGTAATAATAAGTAAAAGTAATAATAAAAATTATCCCAAATGCAATGAAATGACAGGTTAAGTTTAAGTTCCATAAATTAATCATGTGAGTGTCCGAGCCGCTCATGACCGTGAGCACGGCTAGTATACCAGTTTTACACTCTGCAGAGGTTGCGCATCTTTACCCACAAGTCATGTTACCCATCTGCCAAGAGATGGCCAATCCCATACACCTCTACCGAGGAGGCGAGGCAGGGTAACACTACGAGGCCTTTACAAAGTTCCACTAGCTTCAGACTACCCGCTACAGTTTATAGGAAGATCCAGTGCAGGGTTCCTGGCTGACCGCCATCGCAGCAAAATCAACCAGGGACCTCCCTACACTGACCTCTCCCCTACTGCCCTTGCCCCTTTCGGGTAAGGTAGCCCTCCCCTAGCTTTCCTAGTTAATCAGCCAAGGGCGTCCCATTAAACCCTTGTGGTAGCACTGTTTTCCCGGGTGGTTCTCCATGTTCCCATTAACATAATGATCTTAACATGAACAAGGGAGAATAAAACAGATAACAATAAATAGTATAACAATGAGTGATGAATATCTCTATACCCAAATCCACATAAAGCAATAGCATGTACTACCCAAAACATTAGTAGTAAAACAGTGGTGAAGCAAGGTATAAAGATAGTCAAATCTAGGGTATCCTATTGGGTCCCAGCAAAATTATCCTATGCAGATCATTATGAATAATAAGAACATGAATGGGTAAAAGAAGTGATCAAGGGCACAACTTGCCTTCAATGAGCTCCTGCTCAGCTATCTCTACTTGTTGAACCTCAAATTCCAGAGTGGCTTGCTCGTCTACTCGCATCAACACAATACATACATAGTATAGCATAAATTAACATCACATCAAACAGATAAATAAAACATACAGTAAAAATCTACACATTAAAATGAGATCATTGGAACTGGAATCATTAAATTTGGAGTTATAGATTTCAAGTTATGAATTTCCTAAGATTTAATGTGTTTGAAATAGGATTAAATGATAAATTAATTTTCTAACTGTTTTCAAGTCAAAACAGAGACACTAAATGATAGATAATATTGTTACAAAATTTTAGAAATTGGAATGGCTCAATTTGGAGCTAGAATGAATTTTCTATGCATTTTACAAGTTTCTAGAATTGTTTTTGTATTAAAAACTAAATTTTATAATCATTTCTCAGTTTTTATTATCCTCTGGACTGGGCGTCAATTTCTGGAAAGTCCAGGGGTTCCGACGTAAAAATCCCTAAGACACAGAGCCCCACAGCGCAGGACGGCGGGTTGATTTCACCATTTCACAAGGTTTCTTATGTAAGAGTGCTCGACGAAGGGGTATGGGAGATTTTAGGCCGTCCAGATCAGATCCAAAGGCCAGGAATAGGTCGCGACCGGGGCAAACTGACACGCGAGCGCGTCCACTCGATCCATGATCGACGGCCTCGATTTAATGAAGCCCAGATCCGATCCCCACCATCGGATCTCCAATCTACGGTCATGACCCAATACGGCAAAACCTTACGCGCGGTTTGATCCCAGCCGTTCATCTTGCGATCAACGGCGCACGGCATCCCTTCTTCCTCCCAACCAGCTGCCCGGCAACACCGAGCGCGCCCGCGGCGGCGCAAACGCCGGCGACCCTCGATCGTGGCGGTCCCATGCATTCTACCCGATGCGGCTAGCGTTTCCCGTAGAGAAGAACGAAGCGAGCATGATGGACGAGGACTCCCTGGCGGAGATGGCGCGACGATGACTGGCCACGACGTGGTGCGGATCTGCCCACACGCCCATCTCCGGTGAGCAATTGACGCGATTAGACCGGTCGGCTTCCCCACCGGCTAGGTACTACACGTCAAGAAGAGGTAGGCGGAAATCGAGGTGGCTTCATACCGGTCTATTGTCGCGAGGATGATCCCGACGACGTGAAGGCGCGGTTCCTCGATCCGGTACGACGTCGACGAGCGATTCAATGCTCCAGGGACGAAGATAATCCCGGGTGATCCTTGCGCTGGCTTCAGGAGATCACGGAGGTGAATCCCGCGCGCTACACGGAGGGCAAGTCGACGGCTAGCGAGTCTTGGCGCGCGGCGGACTGAGCTCTATCCTGGCGGCGGCGCGTTTGCGTTCCAGGGAACGGAGAGGCGGTCAAGGGTTCCGGCGATGGGAACGGAGGCTTTAAGGCGCGCAGGAGCGCGACGGTTACGCGACCCCGAGGTCCCCAGAGAGCTTCCCCCCTGCGAGGTGGGCGCGGTCTGCGCGGCGAGGACCTCGCGGGTTCAGGTACGACGGAGAGGGAGCTCCTGACGAGCCGGGACCACCCATCAGTGAGACGCGGGCGCGACGGGGTCTGGTGCACGGGGCCCGCAGAGCCAGTGACCCGAGCAGCAGACGAGCGTGCGGGTGTGTGGACGAGAGGCCGACGTGCCGGGCCCACCGGTCGGCGCGCCCGCGTTGATGCTGGGCCGAGCGGGTGGTGTTTACTTGGTGGGCCGAAAACAGGTTCCGAAGCCCAGGTAAGCCTTCTTCCCTTTTCTTTTTCTTTTATCTTTTATTTTCTGTTTTATTTTATTTCTAACTATTTTGAATTTAAAATTTGAATTTGAATTTCAACATTGAGTCAAGTATACAAATTTAAGCTTCTAGTGGAGGAATAATATATTTTTATTTACTTATCTTTATCCACAAAATTCTTATTTTCTTCTCTTCTCTAAATTCTACAATTCCTTTTGGATTTTAAATTCCACTTTGGATTTTTATATATTTCTTGTCACATTTATTATTATATTGTCATAAAATGCACACAAAATAAGAATCTCAGCATGATGCAATGATTTAGTGGCATATATTTTATAATTATCTGTTTTAAAATATGGTGTTCACATGTGATGGCACAAAAAGTTCAAACTCCCACAGATAAGGTGAACTTGTTTCTCCCTTTGATATTAGCACTTGCAAATTACAAATTGGGTATTACAAAAATGTGCACTTTTCCATGTTACCAAACAAGCGAGCAGCACGCAAAGCATCAAAAATAGCACGGAAATGTTCTAAATGCTCCTCTATAGACTTGTTGTAAATAAGGATATCATCGAAATAAACAACAACAAACAAACCTATGAAGGCCCGTGAACTTCGTTCATTAAACGCATAAAGGTGCTGGGAGCATTAGTCAATCCAAATGGCATAACCAACCATTCATATAAACCAAATTTCGTTTTAAAAGCCGTTTTCCATTCATCACCGAGTTTCATTCTAATCTGATGGTAACCGCTACGCAAATCAACCTTAGAGAAAATAATGGCACCACTAAGCTCATCTAACGTATCATCAAGGCATGGAATGGATATCGATAACGAACTGTGATGTTATTAATAGCACGACAATCTACGCACATACGCCATGACCCATCTTTCTTTGGAACGAGGAAAACAGGAACCGAGCAAGGGCTAAGAGACTCACGAATGTAACCTTTATCAAGTAGCGTCTGCACCTGGCGCTGGATCTCCTTCGTCTCATCTGGATTTGTACAGTACGGGGCACGGTTCGGAAGAGAAGTGCCGAGGATGAGATCGATCTGATGCTCAATGCCACGAAGCGGAGGAAGACCCAGTGGTAAGTCCATAGGAAAAACAGTAGCATACTCTTGCAAAAGGTTAACAACAGCAGGGGGTATATCCAAAGACGGTGCATCACCAAGCGGAACAAGCATGTGCGAGCATACAAGTGCATAACAGGGCATATGAGCTTCATGGAGATCATCAAAATCAGCACGTGTAGCAAGTAAAACAGGAGAGTGCAACTTGATTTCAGATTTAATAGGTGCGGCTGATGTCGATTTGACTTGTTGTGCAGTTTTAGCAGCCCTAGTAAGATCATCTTTCAAAATTTGGTCTAGGGTCATTGGATGTATAATTATTTTTTGGCCTTTAAACATGAAAGAATAATGATTTGAACGACCATGATGTAAACTATCAGTATCATATTGCCAAGGTTGACCTAATAACAAAGAGCATGCTTCCATAGGAATAACATCGTAATCAGCATAATCAGAATAAGAACCCAGTGAAAAGGGGACACGTACCGAACATGTTACCTTTATTTTACCACCATAATTAAGCCATTGAATCTGATACGGATGTGGGTGTGCGCGAGTGGGCAAGGATAGTTTCTCTACCTATACTTGCCAAATTGTTGCAGCTGCCACTATCGATGATGATGCGAATCGACCGTTCGTGTACAACACCCTTGGTATGGAATAGAGTGTGTCATTGATTTTTTTTCAGCCTAGGCAACCTATGTGCTGAGAACAGGCTGCACAACAAGACTCTCATACCTATCGGCGTCGATGGGATCAACGTGGACTTCCTCATTTTCTGCATGGTTAGTGGCAATCATAGCATGACTAGTTTCCTCGAAATCACTGGCTAAAGAGTACTCACCATTGTCACGTATAATCAAGGTACGCTTGTTTGGGCAGTCCCGAATCATGTGCTCAAACCCTCTGCGACGATGGCACTGAATATCCCGTGTACGTCCTGTGGAAGAAACGGCGCCTTTGGCAGGGGGCGCCGCTGGCATGGCCGTCCCTGTGCGCGGTGTAGTGCTAGGCGTAGAAGGTGCAAGGCTGGAAGGAGTTGAGTTGTGTGTCGAACCCCGACCTACAAAAGAGTTAGTATATGTCTTTAATCGTCGTCCCTGCACTTCACGTTCAGCTTTGCAAGCATATTCAAACAATGTGGTTATATCAAAATAATCCTTATAATCAAGTATATTCTGAATTTCCCTGTCCAAACCACCACGAAAACGCGCCATAGCAGCGTCATTCGACTCAACCAAACCACAACAAAGCATACCCTTTTGTAACTCCTGGTAATATTCCTCAACAGATTGTGAACATTGTTGAAAATGCTACATTTTGTTAAGCAAATCACGGGCATAATAGGAAGGAACAAATCTGTGGTGCATGGCAGTTTTTAATTGGGTCCAAGTAGTGACACTGTTAATGGGAAGTTTTTGTTTATACTCATGACACCAAATTAAAGCAAAATCAGTAAATTCACTAACGGCAGCATTCACTTGGCTATTAGCAGGAATATCATGGCATGAAAATTTCTGTTCTACCTCCAATTCCCAATCAAGATATGCAGCAGGATCATATTTACCATTAAAAGATGGAATTTTAAATTTAATCTTAGCAAATGAGTCATTAGGAGGATGACGAACCACATGGCGTGCACCACCACGGCGATCTCCATCGTCCTACTCAGTGTCACCGCCGTAGTCCTGCTCCATCTTTGTGGTCAACGCATCAAGGCGTGCCAGGATGGTGTCGAGTGTGGTGCCAGTCGCCGTTTGAGCAAGTCCATCAACTTGTCCCCTTACTTCCTGCAACTGGACATCCACCATGTCGTGTGCTCCTGCCATAGTTAGCGCAAACACCAAAACACCAAATGGAGAAAAAACCGACGACAACAGGGGAATGGTGGTGACAACTCGCTCAATGGAATGCTGTTATCAAGTTCTTATCTGTTCTTACCAAGCCACAGTGGTGAACTGCAACCAACATGTGGAACCGGTGAAAGATTGGATGAGCGATTGCCTAGAGAAACACACAAGTCATCGAAACCAAACAAGTTTGGCTGGCCTCGGAATGGTGTCAACAAGCTCCTGTAAAAATTTTAGATTTTTTGAACAACCGAGCGAAAAGTTATGCCCGGTTTAAGGAAGGTACCTCAAGTTATGTTTAAACCGAGCGAAAATTTCAGATTTTTTGAACAACCGCTTTGTATCCTTTCTCCTTTTTTTGTTTGTTCTCTGGTTCTATCCTTTCTCTTTCTTTTTATTTTTTTTCTTTTATCTTTTCTTTTATTTCTGTTTTTTTTACGTAACCGAAAGAGAAAAACAAGGAAGCGGCGTTGACACGGTTTGTGGCGTGATCAAACGGAAGATGGTGGCGGCGCGCTAGGTTTTGAATGGTGGAAGAAAGAAGGATGGTGAGAAAAAACACAATGCGACCAGCAACAAATGACGTGAAAGCACACAAATTCAACAATGCAGATTATTGAAAGAAGCTACGAGGCTCAAAAGGGTGCTAAGATAACCTGAATTTTTATGTGGTTTTGTGGACTGTAGGAGAAAAAACACTCGATAAACTCACAGATCAACCTGGAAATCTGATACCACTTGATATAGCTAAGGTGCCCGATCTTTCGATGAGTGGAGATAATTCCGATTTGGCGGAAGATGACCCTTGCGATTCAACTACGACGAGCAAGCCCGAGGCGCCAATGCAATCGCTGAACCAACTCCCTGTGGTTACCGACCTTGCTGATGCAAGATCGGCCTGATCACGAAGATCGTTTCCTGTGCGCAATCGAAGAACGAACAAGAAAAAGATGCGAGCAATCTAATCTATTACTCGAGGGTGGAGTTCTGAATACATGAAGACAACGCTGATTTGCGCGTGTTCGAGAGTAGCTAAAGCTAACGTAAAACAAAATTCAAAAAACAAAGGAGGCGCAGCTCCTGGATAAATATAGAGAGGGGGCGTAGCCCCTAGTGGTGGCCAACCCTAGGTCGTCCACTATGGGCCGTAGTTGGGCTGGTCGTCTATTCTTCTAGGCCCTCATTCTTCAGTAGCATGACGAAGTTAAGATCTCTGGCATGGGCCCGAGTGATTGGCCTAGCTAATGAAGGAAGTGGCGCTTGATGTGGAGGTGCTGCTGGTGTAGTCGTACTCATGTTGCAGGTGATGTCATCGTCATATATCCCCCCATAATACTTAGACCAGTCTCAAAATTAACCTTCATACTATCATGGATATTACCAATGACTTTACCCCAAATCAAGTACTAGGTAACCTCCTATATCTCATAGGTGACAAGAAAACACCTGACTTCTAACGTCTAAGCAGGTCAAAGCAATTTAAGCGTATTTAACAAACCAGGTAACAAGGATAGGATAAACAAAGGTAATCAAGGATAAATGCAACAATTGTTTCCAAACAACTCCTTCAACCTAATGCAACAAACATAGGCAGGTTGTAAATAAATTAATTATTGCAAACCGTAGGAATTAGATGTCAGGACTCGCCTTTCTTGAAGGAACTGGGGTGGTGGTCAGGGCACTCATGGGCTTTGGCTTTAGGCTCAACCCCTTTAGCGAGAACCTCCTGTAGCTCCTCAACAACTCCTACTGGCACTTCCTCTTGCGATCATGTATGATGCATGTGTGTAGTGTGAGGGTAGGAGATGCATAGTGCAAGAGATGCATGATGCTTATGGGTGCATGTGGTTTGCATATTTCTCATGGATTTTCTTTCTAGATGTTAGCTACTAACTGGTTCTACAAGATAGTCTACATCGTACAACAACATCTAGTTTGTCTTTTCTCGATCGGTCCTGACTACTACTTCAAGAAATCATACGGCCCATTACCTTCTCCTCTACAAGGTAGTCCAACCTGGCAAGGTATCTACCCTTAAGCAAGTTACTACTTCTCAAAGCATAATCTATTGCCATTACCTCACTTAACTAATTACTTGACTACACTTAGTAGGGTTGGAGGGTATAACTTTACTCTTAATCAACCTTCACAACTTTGTACACACACATTTAACACACCCTATATACTGAAGAATCAACCATTACTCAGGAAGGACTTACTAAACAAACTTGGTTATCCTAACAACAAGCATTTATGGCAATCAATCTTGTATTAACAAAGACTAAACCAAAAATCACTTCAGTTCACTTAAATCCATATATATCCTTACTTATTTGGACTTACACTGCAACTACTATTTAAATATTTCCAAAAAATACTATAAAAATTATAGTTAGTAGTAATCAGCTACTAGGGTTGACCACAAAAATATCCACTTGTTTGGACCAATATTATTCACTGTACAAAAATAACAAACAACTACACAAAAGGTATTTTGAACTACTTTGTACTATCAAACTGACCAAACAGCATATGTTATAATTTTCCCATGAATTACTTAGCACAAGAACATAACACAAAAATTCCATAGTCATTATCAAGAATCCTTTTTCTATGATTTTATAAAGAAAACAACCTTTCCTACTTTTATATCTTAACTCAAGATATTTATATACAAACATTAGCTCATATTTGTTTTAGAGATGGTAAAACACCTAAGTAATGCTCACAAAAAGTTTCACAACAATTCATAATTATTTCTTAGTTTCTAAAGAATCAACACTATTCATTTTTCTACCACAAACTATAGAACATACTCCCAAAATATTTTATCACATGTAGGTAATCTTATCAGAAACATAACAAAATTAGAATCATATTTTTTGACCATTAGTCTAATTAATATGACTTTTTGAAAGACAACTTGGTTTCTCTGTTTAAATTAAAATCCTATATAAAAGTACAAAAACTCAACATGCAATATTTTTAAACTGTAGATCCATTCCACAAAAGCTTCACAAAATTTGTTTTGCTAATTTTGGTGCCCTATTACTAAAGTTATTATTTTACAAAGTGTTTCTGTGGATTAACCTGAAGGAAAAGAGAAAAGGAAAGGAAAAACCATTATGCAAGTTAGTCCTCGGGTTTTAACCAAACATAGATTCTTTTAGGTCCTTGGATATACTATTCGCTTGAGTCTACGACACATTTTAGAAAACCCCTTCACCTTTCCTCCATTCAAACCTAATGCCCTTCTTCTTGTTTTACAAATAGAGAGAGGGGGAGAACGATGGCATTCGGCTCAGGGCTCACTGGCGGCAGAGGAAAGCTGGGAGAGGTGGCGAGGAGGCGCGGGGTCGACGACAAACACGACGACGTCCTCAGTTCAACGGTTGGCAGACAGGGTTGTTCTATTCACGCGTGCCGGCGTGAACTGAAGCATGGCAATGTCGATGGCAGGGCTCTAGCATCCTTAGGCTTGGGCGGAGTGTCAGAGATTTGGCACACGATGACAGAGCTTCTGTGGGGCTCTGCTCGGATAGAGGACGACATAGGAAGCACGGTCATGAGAGCTATCTACCGGCACCCATGGTGGCGTGACGTTTGAGTGGGAGAAGAAGAGGAGGGCGTCGGCGAGCGAGGAGGCACAAGGAGAGAGCAAGAGAGGGCGAGGGTGTGTGCTCGGCGCAAATGGAGCGGCACGACAGGGGCTTCCCCACGCGCGGGGAAAAGGCGCGGCACGCGCAAAGCTCGGTGTCCACACGTCTAGGTGAGCGCCACTTGGCCAGCGCATTCTATGGGGATTCAAATGCACAAACGACAAAGGAGGGCTCCCCAGGCATCGATCAATATAGATAAAATGATCTCCACTCTACTAGCTACAGTTTTTCTATAGGGTTTTGGCCGATTAGCTGCATGGTTAAGGAGTTAATGACCCTCAAAGATGGATTTGTTAGGGCTACAAAAATTAGTGGAAAATCAATGTGTGACTATGTCAAAACTTGTCAAACAGATTCAAAAGTTTGCCAACTTTTTACATAGTGTGCCTCAAGTAATTATCTACAAGTTTTGTAATTGGAGCAATTCAATTTGAGGATTATTCTTCAAATGAACATGTCAAAGTTTGAAGAGAGGTGAAGAAATGGACTTAGAAATATCAGATTTTGCCCTATTTCTTTTAACCCATTTCTCCAACCTTTACTACCACTTAAACTCATTCCCTTTTAATTTGGGTCCACACAACTTGGTAGTTCATGAAGTTATTCACTTACTCCTTAGGTTTTTGTTCTAAGTAACACCTCTACACATCAAGCAAAGCCTTTACTAAATCACACATACCACATACAAGTTAAGAAACTATCATCATATGAAATCTAGGGTTGAAAAGCTACCGAAACCAATCTAAATTACTTCAAGTTGGTTTAGCTACACACACAAGTACCTCTTAATGATCTAAGACTCTAGAACATAGGGTTCTATTATTTCAAGCATAATATCAATCCAACCAAATAGCAAGCAATTCAAGAATTTGATTCAAGTGATGAATGAATAATGATGCTTGGGATGATGCTTTTATGATGCATATGAGATGTATAAGAATGCTTAACACTAAGGGTGTTACAAAGATTTCCATCCCAATTGGTCCCACGTCAAAATATGATCGGAGATGATGGGAATCATCGTAACAAGATGACGTCCAAAATCTACTAGAAATCAGTGACGCCTGTTTTTGGGCCTCAAGGCCTTGTACATCAATGGGTTGCTCAGCCACTCCCTTGGCCATCGCCTGAGTAGAGGATGACACAAATTCAATAGGGAGGATGATGAGGACATTACTCTCATACAAACAATGCATGGACAGACAACACGAGCACATGCACGATAGTTAAATCTCAAGGTTTGTTCTAACCTAGTTAATTATGTTTTAGAGCTTATGTTTGGTGTTGTTCACTTTTTCTCAAATGCTATAAAGTAAGAACAAGGCAACACAATTGTTAATGGTTAAAGAACTTCGTCCTTCGGAGCTTTATTTCCTCTTGGATATAATGATCCTCAGATGAAGGTCATGAAGGACATACCTTCATTATTTTTATCATATAAGCATAAATGTAAATCGACAAATGAAAGAATACTCAAGTATACGAAGGGATAAAGATAATGATTGTCATATACCAACGGTTTATCATTATTATTATCTCTATTGAGCATGAATAAACATTGTTAATAATTGTATTACAATTGTACCTTCGGCTTGCCAGAAGGTGGAAGAGCGAAAATGACGCGAGAGTGATTACAATCCAGCGTGAACGGTATAGTGCTACTGTTCATCTATTTATAGGCACAAGACACGACCCGGACAAAATTACATTCATGTCCTTGACATTTACTCGTGATTGTAATACAAATTATCACGGACTAAGTGGTCTTTCCCCCTTTAAGTCGGTGTCGTCCTTGGTCTTCGTCATCATATCAAGCCGAAGCTCTCTGGCAATAGCTACGACGCTTACTCTTATCACCTTTGGGTTGCTCCTTCACACCGCGTATACCTTCGCCATTAGAAAAGGTTTTTTATCCGGGAGCCGAAACCTCCTGTAATAATCTATATAGTACTGAAAACATATGGTTAGTCATGTTTTTGAGGACCTTCGGAAGAGGAAGGCCCCCAACAGTAGACCCTCGCAGTATTAATTTGTTTCCTTGTAACAAATTTAGACTGCGTCCTGAACAAAGGCCTTTAGTCGAAGGTCCAAAAAAGACCTTACCTTCGCTAGAATAGCGAACGACACTGACATGCTGGACCCACCAAGCCATGGGGCGCTATGCATATAAATATGAGCTCGTATTTAAAGCATTTCTTGTGCTATTTCAGTTGCATACACTATACTCGGTATTCTAAACTCTCTTGTTTTGTAGCAGAATGTGCTTTGGCATTTCAACAAGTTTTGACCTAATGGCTGGTGAGAAGAAGACTGTGGACCCAGCGTTGTCTGAGTTTTACGAAGCTATGGAGAGGACTAATGCAGAAAAAATTGCACATGAAACATTAGCTCGATTATCTGGGGATTCTAGTGACAGTGAAGACTTTGATGCTGAAAGTGAGACTGAGGATGCCGAAGATCGGCCCTAGAGGCCAAGCCATGTTGTTTTCGGAAAGTCAACAATCAAACAAGGACAGATTGATGCCATGAGGGGAAGGTACTTTCGTGACATTTCCATTGTGCAGGCTGGAGGAGAGAGTAATGTCCCTCTACCCGAAGCTGACGAAGTAGTTGTCTATAGAAGTTTTATGAAAGCGAGGCTTCGGTTCCCTTTGGATAGTATGCTGGTCGAAGTGCTGAAAACCTTCGAAGTCTACCTTCATCAGCTAACCCCCGAAGCCATCATCAAGATAGGGGTTTACATTTGGGCTATGAGGAGTCGAGGACAAGAACCAAATGCAAAAAGATTATGTAATATGCATGAATTGTCTTATGAGATGAAGGCCAATGCGAAAGAACAATATCACAACAACTTTAGTTGTTATGGCTTCGTAACCTGTTCTGAAGTAAGCAGCTCGGTTCCAACATTCTGCAAGTGATGGCTGGAAGCCTGGATGCAAGAATGGTTCTACGTGAAGAACGACTTAGTCGAGAGGGAAGACATCAAGGGGATCATCCAACACCCTATATGGTCCCACTTCGTCATAAGGAGACCAACCCTTGCCCTTGGTAACGACATACAAGCATGCGAGGCTGCTTATAACATAGTATGCACTTACATAGGCACTAGGGACTTAGTCCAGGAACACATTACCTTCAAGGTGTGGCCACTCAGGAGTGGGTGGGAGATGCCGAAGGAGATTGCTGCTGGGTCTAGCCAGGGTGGTTTGGTTTACCTAAAGTATACATTCAAATACAGAAGTCAATTTGACGAACCAAACGACGACTGGCTAGATGCCATTGACGCAACCAGCGACGAGTTGTTTGGTGCCTATACAAGGGCCAAAGATGATGCCATGACGGCAGCCTTCAGAGGGCGAGGCAAGAAAAGGTTAAACAAGGGTTTTGATGTCATTGGTTTTGTTTACCCAGACTATTGCAATCCCTCACAAAAGCAGGAAAAGAAGAGAAAGGCTGCTGCTTCAGCTATCTCTACTACGCCGAAGGTGAAAAACGTTAAAGTTTTGACACACCGGCCTAGGTATATTGAAATGGCTAAAGTGCCGAAGCTTGCTGAAGGGCCTTCTTTTGTCGTTGACCCAAGTCACCCCATTGGCTAGGGGAATCGGCCGAAGAGCCAATCCCAAAGACAGCAGCGGAGCAGCCAAAAACTTTGAGTTCATTGCAATAAGCATAGCTCCGAAGGTTCAACAAATTGCTTCAATAACTCCGAAGAGAAGGAGAATGGCCAGTGTATTGGATGCTGATATGGAATTCACAAAGGTACTAACTTCTGCCTCTGCAGAAGCACCTAGCATGGGAGATAGAAATACAAAGGAATCTGCCGAAGCTGCCATAACGCAGGTTGAAACTGAAGCTGGGCCCTCAGCTCCCGCAGAAGCAGGGCCTACGGAGATTGTTGAAAAGGATACTGAATCAAGACCTCCGGATGCTTCAAAAGTGACGTTACCATTAGAAAAAGAGAAGGCTACCAAAGAATCTGAATTCCCTGCTGCTGAAGCATCTACTACGGGATTAGAATTTATAGTGCATCACGCTGCAGGGAAAAATCTATCAGAGGAGCAAATTGCCGAAGCTAGGCAATATGCCAAGGATCTGAAGTATCCCCTAGGGTCCTTGGTGTACAAAGGCACTGACGAAGATGACTTTCTATATTGCCTACCAGACAATAAGGAAATATCTATTTGTCGAGAAATGGCAAAGAATATGGGATTCCTGAAGCTAGAGCTTGGCTTATCTACGATGTCGAAGGATGAACTTGCAGATAGCCTTGCTTATAATAGCTTGAAGGTATATACACTTTTGCTCGTAAAATAAGTTATGTTTATTGGTTTTCTTACTGTTTTTATGTTCTCACACATATATTTTTGCTATTAGGGCTTAATTCTTAGTAAAGCTTTAAGGGCTCAAAAAGAAGCCGATGACGAAAGCTGCCAAATTGCACTTGGGAACCTTCGGTTACAGGTCATCACACTGAGGAATGAAGCCCTCGAAAAAGATAAAATTCTGCTCTCCTTAGTAGATAAACTAAAAGTCAGCGAAGCCAGGCTTAATATACAAGCCGAAGTTGACGATCTAAAGAAAAAACTTTCCGAAATGAATGAAAATTTTGAAGTTGCGAAGGAAAAGCAAGAGATAAGTGAATGGACAAGTTCAAGGCTAGAAAAGAATGTTGAAGAGCTTCGTGATTCTAGGGAAAGGTGTTATAAAAAATCCTTGGACTGCACAAAGAAGCTAAAGGATAGCTTTGCGAAGGTGGGGGCATATTCCTCAGAACAAAAATTTATTTGCGGCGATCCCGAAGGGGATATCCAATGGATAGGTGAAGAAGTCGAAGCTTTCGATGAGATCCTTAGCGATCGCGAAGACTTTTGTGCTTTTTCCGGTGCCCGAGGGTGTGGCAGAACCGCCCGAATTATTCCAACTTAAGTGCCTAAGTCCCACCTTAAAGGTTAGACCACACTTAAATAGGAATAAAACGTCAATCCCTCGGATCTAGTCCGACGAGGCCACTAACAGGATCAAGTACCACGTACTCACTTGATGGTGAGGCATAGAGCAAATACAATAAAACATAAAACCATACATTAAGGAGTATTAATTATTACATCATCATCGAAGTTCAGCAAAAGTAGTAATCATTGTTTGGAATGCAGCGAAATACAACTAACGATAAGTAACCGGAGGGATGGGGAAGCCTGTCCCATCACTCCTCATGCTCCTCCTCGGCCGAGGTAGGGTCCCACTCGACTGTCCAACCCGGTGGCAAGGTGGATGGCCAAGTCACTCCAGCAACCATGTCCTCCAGAGCTCCTGTAAAATTATGCTACAAGCAAGGCTGAGTATACTAATACTCATCTAGACTTACCCGGTGTGAGGAGTCTACTCCTCTACCTCTAGACATGCAGCTGTTTGGCTGTGGGGTTTGGTTTGCCAAAAGCACTAGCTGAGTCTAAAAATCAAGGTTTAGCTTTTTCAAGTTTTAGTGTGACTCTCTTAAGACTAAATGTATACCTATCTAGTCATACATGGTATCAAACATTTAGCAATCAAGAATTTCTACCAATTCATCACATTTCCACTTTTTACTCAATGTAGCAGCATGGATCAAGCAGTCTCATTAGCTGCGAGAAGCAGACAATTCGAATCGAGTTTCAACCTTGCAAGGTACACCTAAACACACGACGTGGCGAGGCACTTCGTCCCCACACACATCAACCGTCCCCATCGATTCCCCGTCAGTAGAGAGGGGCTCACCGCCTTGGCGTACAATGCCTCACTAACCCCGACTGCCGTGGTGCAGTGACCGCACTTGTACCCACCATAACCGGAATGGGAGACCACGTCTCAGGTCGCGTGAGGAGGGCAATCTGCTGCCAGGTTCAATCAGGTACTAGGCTTACCGATTTACCATATTTCTCAGCATATGCTTAGTACATTCAAATGCTTGACTCACGGTACCACACCTTAATCCTTATTCCAATTTCCACCTCGTAGACAACCAATACCCATGGATTGTTGTTCACAGACCAACATTAGTATGATATGAAAATGGGTACAACCAATTTCCTAACCTCGCGCGAGTGCTAGAAAAATCACTCGACTTCTACCGAGATTCCTAATTAGCAAAGCAGCTATTTGACCTAGCATACTAGTATCCATCTCAAAAGGAATCCTGAGTTCATGCAACTAGGGTTTCAAGCAACTCCTACACTTAAGTGCACAATACAAGCCTACAAACATTAAGTGCAGTAAAATAACATAATATAATTGGTTATGCATAAAACCGATGCTTGCCTTCCAAAGCTGGGGTAGGCAGATCCTCTGAGGTAGGCTCTGCCGCTCTGGTGCTGTATCCAGGGCTACCTCCTGAGCAACTCCTTGCTCTGGCACGAGGATGTATTCTCCATCCGCGAGGTTACAATCTATCGAATGCAATGAATAAGATATATGCATGATATGATATATAAAATTTATTAACAATTATGCCTAGTGAAGAAAAACCAAGTTAGTTAATAACTTAGGGTTTCCTTGTTATAAAAGGCTCTTAGGGGTTTATGCTTATCAATTTAGGTTTGAGGTTTTGCCTAGAGATAAACATAATGGATTAGGACTTGGATTGCCCCTTAGATGTTTTAGTAGTCCCTCAAGGGGTTTTGCTGGTTTGGTTAGGGTAACATTAGTCTCCACCATTAAATTCCCCTTTTCTTTTTCTATTCATGATTTTAGGGTGGGTTTGAACTACAACAGTGATTTAAATTTTTTCAAAAATTCTGTAAAAATTACAGTGGTTTACTATTGGTCACTGTAGTCTGTCCTATAAGTTTGAGGTCCAGAAAAATTAGAATATGCCCTGGACAAAAATAACAAAAGTTGGGGCAAAAGGGGTCACTTGCACTACCACTCTTACCTAGGGGTTGGTTTTGTACTAGGAGTCATTTTTGCTGGCATCTAGAGGTAATAACATGCTTATGTGCCAAAAATCACAGAGGGCTACTTAGTGGTCATCTAGTTATGATTTTCTAAAGTTTAATGCTAAAAAGACACTTACAACTAACTTGTTATTTGAAAAATATCAAACAACAGAACTCATAATTTTTCTATGTTCATAATAACAAAACTCCAGTTATCCCAAGGTTTGGGGTGTTTTCTCCTCAGGGTTATTTTTCTAGGGTTTTTCTAAGTTTTCCTTGCTTTCTTAAAATAAAAGGTATCTCATTTCTTTTGTACTAAACAAAGGTCTAACAAAATGTTCTAGTTAACTATACTGAATAAGGAAGCTAACAAAAATGTGGGTGCTCTCTAGTTTTTATTTTAAACTACCTATTATATTTTCTTTAGCTTTAGGCTAAAAATGATTTAAATGACAAACTTTACCTAAATTGGGTGTACAGAGGGGTTTATTATTTTTAAACAGGTTAGGAAGTGATTAAGTGCTTCTCTGAATTTTCTTAATCCCAGTATAATAGTATAGCTATTTTTCCCCATTTCATTTAGCTTTTGACCAGTTAATCATTTAAATCAAAACTTTGAAGTTTTTTGTAACACTTCAGGGTTTTATATTTTTCCTAAGTAGTTTACATTATTTAGGATCTGGCAAAATTGGTTTGACTTGATTTGGATGAACCAAACTGAAGTTATGAATTTTTCAAGTTCTGTTTGCATTTAAATTAGGATATTTAAAAAGGTTTTCTGGAAAACCTGTTTGCATCAAAGACCCTGGGTTCTTTCTAAATCAATCCCTTCAGTTATACCCCTGCGCCACTATCCCTCTGAGTCGCTGACAGCGCACAAAACCCCCTGGCCTTTACTTCTTCTTCCCCGAGGTCCCTCCCCTTATTTAAATAGTAACCGCGGAGAAGAACAGGGCGGCGCGACTTACTAGTGGCGAGGGAGGTCCGGTGAGGGGCGGGGTTGGCTCCGGGAGGTTCTGGCAGTCACAGCGAGGTACAGCTCGACGACGGTGGTGGCCGGAATCGGTCGGTCCACGTGCGCAGGCGGGTGAACTCGTCGGCGGCGAGTGCTCCGGCCTAACCACGGCGATACCGGTCAATCCAATGGCACGGAGAACTTCACAGGGTGTCTATGAGTCGACTCGTGCAAGGAATTGAAAAATAACTCACCGTGGAGCTCGGTCTATGTTCACCGGCGGTCTGGTGAAGTCTGGCGACCGTGGACTGGCTTCTCCGGCGAGGCAAAGTCCGCTTCCTTGCTCGGGGAGCTTCACCGAGGCATGCACGGTCTACTCCGAGGGTCGGACGCGGCTTGGAGAGGCTCTGCTGGCCGATCTACGGTGGCGAGGGATCGGGTGGCCGCGGACACGCCGTGCGCGGGGCAATGCAGGTGAGCTGGTGCTCCGGTGAGGTCGAGCGCGCGTGAGTGAGTATGGTCGAAGTCCCTTGTGGCTTTATAGGCGCGGGCGCGGGTAACGGTGCTGGCCTGGCTTGGCGCGACGCGGGGGCACGAGGGGGCGGGCGTCTGGCGTGCTCTGGCGAGCTCAGAGCACGTCGAACACGTGTAGGTTTGCTTCTGCTCTCGTTCTATCCTATGCTGAGCGGCCAAAACGTGCAAATCTTTCTCTAAGACCTTTGAGAGATCTCTTCCCTGCACCTAGGGCTACCTAGTTCATGTGAGTTCCAAGGGGAGATGTGGTCGAGTTAGAGAGATACGAGGGTGGGAAGTCGGCTCTGTCAGAGCTGTCCATACCGAGACAAATCTTGTGCCAAGTCGTGTCAAACGACTTAGGGATGGGTTCAAATTTTTCCTGGGTGTTCTAGAGGCATTTTGGCGCCACTTTGTCAATTGGGCCAAGTGGTTTTGAGTTTGGGATCAAGGTGAACATGTTTGATCTTTGCAGGAGGGTTGGTTTTGGACTTTGAAAAATTCTGATTTTTCCTTCTATGCTCAACCCTTTGGTGAACCTTTTGGGGGTTTTTCTGAAATCTTTTTGGGGTCACTTTCTTACTATTATTTGTAGGGTATTAAGTGTACTACAACTTTTGTAATTGGCCCAAGTCATGATCATGTGGTTTTCATAACCTTTTGGTCATACTTACTTCTAGGGCCCCAGTTGTCCAAGGGGATTTGAATTAGGGTTTGGGCAAATTCCCCCCCCATTAGAAGTGCATGACAAGCCAAGGTATGACTTCTAAGATGGGTTGCACTCACTTAGGATCTTGAGTTCCAAGTTTGGTGTACTTCCCCAACTTAAGTCACATGTGATGATGGGCTTACTTGTGTAGTCCTAAGTGAAAAACCCTAAGTAACACCTGGGGTGTTACAGCGGGAGTGCGGCAATCTTAGAAAAGGCTAGGTGTGAACATGTCAAGGCCGCAGCCCAGCCAGAATCCATTCTTTCTGCTGACAATACTAAGGACCCTTCAGTTGAGGCTTCTACCCTGGGCGACAAATTCTACTCCGATGTGTGGATGAACGGTGGTCGTGAGATGGCTGACGAAGCCATTAAAAAGAATGAGAAAGAATATCATGAAGCCCATGAGGAAGCTAAGCAAGCTGAAGAAGCTGCCGAACGTGCCATGATTATAGGTACTTTTATTTGAAATTTTTTCTCTTGTTGTTCGTTTCGACCTTCGTGACTCACCATCATATATTTGTTATAGCCGCTCTCTCTCCCCCGTCGGAGCCATACAACCCAGAAGCTGATCCAGTTATGAAAGAAGCTTTGGATGTTATGCAAATTGCTAACGAAGTTGTTGACGAAGTCGTCGACAAACTTCTATATGAAGCCGCCGAAGGAATTCAGAAGGAAGACTAGATTCTTGTTTTACTAGGGAATGTAATATTTGTGTATGAGTCAAACATCAAACATTTATATGTATATTAATGTAATATATTTCATTGTGATGCATGAAAGTTGTGTACATACCATTTTTTAGCCTTCGGCGAAAAAACACCTTCCCTTCTTTTCATGCTTCGCAAAGAAAAAATCACCCCTTTTATGTCACAACTATTGTATAATATCGTTGTTGATGAAGGTTTCCTTGGTGTGTAACATTATGTCTGCCGAAGGTATACTTTGTGCTTCAGCACATTATTTCATAATCCATTGCATGTTTTGGGAGAAACATTTTTCCTTCATGGTTTTGTTGCTGATGCGATATGATGTATGATGTGATGCCATGCGAAATGATGTTGTTGTTCCTTGTTTTCAAATGCTATAGATTAAGAACAAAGCAACACAATTGTTAATGATAAAAGACCTTCGTCCTTTGGAACATTATCTCCTTTCAGGTATAATGATCCTTAGACGAAGGGTATGAAGGGCATACCTTCATCATCTCATTAAATAAATACAAATGAAGGTACAAAAATTCGAAATAATGTAAATAATGATGACATAAAGACAAATTATTTACATTCTCATTTCATAAACATGAGTAAATATTTACAATATTTATATTACATCGATACCTTCGGCTTGACAGAAGGTGAAAATGTGAGTGACATGAGAGCGATTACCGTTCAGCGTGAACAGTACGGTGTTACTGTTCATCTATTTATAGGTGCGGGACGCAGCCCGGACAAAATTACATTCATGTCCCTGACATTTACTGTTAATCATAAGGCAGACTATCAAGGACTAAGTAGTCTTTTCTCCTTTAAGTCAGTTCCATCTTTCACCTTCGCCATTATATTAAGTCGAAGCTCTTTCAGCCACTACTTCGGTGTCCATTCATCCTGCCTTCAGATCGTACGCATACCTTCGTCTCAAAGCTGAAACCCCCTGTAATAGTCTTATACTGAAAAACATGTTAGTCACGTTTTTGAGGACCTTCGGAAAAGGAAGGCCCCCAACAGTAGCCCCTCACAGTATTAATTTGTTTCTATATTAACAAATTCAGACTGCAACGTGAATGAAGTCCTTTAGCCGAAGGTCCGAAAAAACGCCTTCCCTTCGCTAGAATAGCGAAAGACACTGACATATAGGGCCCACCAAGCTGTGGTGCGCTGGGCATATAAATAGGGACACACACTGACAGCGTTTGATGTGCCATTTCAACTGCTTGCGCTATTTTTTCTAGCTTAGATTTTCTTGCTCTGCTAGATTTTGATTGATTTGTGAGCTTCGGCATTTGCACAAGTGCTGACTAAATGGCTGAAGAGAAGAAGGTTGTTGACCCTGCACTAGCTAGGTTTTACGAGGCTATGGAGAAGACGAACACAGAAAAAATCACCAATGAAATACTGGCTGGGTTGTCTGAAGATTCTGGCGATAGCGAAAGTTTTGATTTGGAAAGTGGAAACGAAGATGCCGAAAATCGACCCTGGCAACCGAGTCATACCATCTTCAGAAAGTCGTCCATCAAACAAAGTCAGATCGATGCTATGAAAGGGAGATATTTCCGCGATATTTCCATTATGAGGGCTGGAGGAGATAGCGCTAGCCCTGCGCCTGAAGTAGACGAAGTTGTTGTCTACAGGAGCTTCATGAAGGTAGGGCTTCGGTTTCCCTTGAGAAAATTTTTAGTTGAGGTTCTGAAGACCTTTGAGATTTTCCTTCATCAGATTACCCCCGAAGCTATCATTAGGATGGGGATTTTTATTTGGGCCATGAGGAGCCAGGGACTAGAGCCGAGTGCAAAATGCTTATGCAATATGCATGAGTTGTCCTATGAGACGAAGACTACTGGCAAGGAGCAGTATCATAATAATTTTGGTTGTTACGGCTTCGTTCCTCACTCTGATATGAGTTATCCAGTTCGGACTTTTCGGAAGAGGTGGCCTGGAGCCTGGATGGAAGAATGGTTTTATGTAAAGAACAACTTGATTGAAAGAGAAGATATAAAGGGGTCATCCAACGCCCTATTTAGTCTCGCTTTGGCATTAGAAGGCTAGCCACAGATCTTGGAAATGATATCGAAGCATTTCAGAAGGCTTTTAATAGTGTATGCACTTCTATTGGCACAAGAGACCTAGTCCAAGAGCACATTGCTTATAGAGTGTGGCCTCTTGTGAATGACTGGGAGATGCCGAAGGAGACTGCTGCCGGGTCCAGTCAAGGCGGCTTGGTCTATCTGAAATATACCTTCAGATACAGAGATCAGTTTGATGAGCCGAACGATGAGTGGCTGAACTATATTGAGGCGACTAGTGACGAGTTGCTTGGGGCCTACACAAGGGCCAAAGATGATGCCATGACCTAAGCCTTCGGAGGACGAGGCAAGAAAAGATTAAACAGAGTTTTCGATGTAATTAGTTTTGTATATCCCGACTATTGCTATCTCTCACAAAAGCAGGGAAAGAAAAGAAAAGCTGCTACTTCAGCCATTTCTGCTACGCCGAAGGGGAAAAAGATCAAGGTTTTGACGCACCGGCCTAGGTACATTGAAATGGCCAGGGTGCCGAAGCATGCTGAGGGGACTTCTTCCGCCGCTGAGCCAGAATACTCCGGTCCTGCCGGTGCTGTTGGGGGCCTTCGGCTTCCGAAGGTCCTCAAAAACATGATTTAACAAAGTTTCTGGAGTATAATGCATGAACAAGTATCTTTGGACTTGAGTTAAAACCACAGTGTGAAGAAGCACAAAAGGAATACGAAGGATGGCGCAGAGCCGAAGCTGTGCGCAGAAGAGCTTCGGCATGATAGCAGAAAAGGAAACTGACTTAAAGATGAAAAGGCTATTTAGACCTCGACGGGTTACTATAGAGTTATTAGCAAATGTAAAGGGCATGGGTGTAATTTTACATGGGCTGCGTCCCGTGCCTATAAATCGATGAACAGTGCTCCCGTACTGTTCACGCTGACTTGGTATTTGCTTTCGCGTCACGCTTGAATTTTTACCTTCTTTCAAGCCGAAGGTACACTTGTAATTTGTTATCATTTCTATTTTTCCATAGTAATAAAATAGAAATGAGCTGATAATAATATATGACTATTTATATTATCTTTTATGTTTTATATGATTCTTTCTTCATTGTAACACCCCTAGTGTTACTGCAACTAAAACTTGAGCATGACATCATAAGCATTGGCATTGCATATGTTTGACACACCTAGAGTGCATTCACTAGGCAAAAATTTCAAACCAGTTGTATTGTTTAAAGTGTTTTTGCAAAGAGAACCCTGGATAGGAAACTTAACCCTAAACAGGGATTAAAGGGGTAAGACCTAACCCAAGATGAGAAAACCTAAAGACTTTAGGGAAAGAGTCATAAAATATCCCCAAAAACAAAGTTGAATCACATTTATGCCCCTGGGATACCAAAAACCCTAATTGTAACCCTGGAAAACCCTAAAACCAAACCCTAGGGGCCTACTTGCAAAATTAGTCCACTTTTGGGCTAAAGTGCAAAAACCAAGTTAAATAAGTATCTTAAAACATTTGGGTCACAAATATGGGAATTTGCAAGCCAAACCCTAAGTTTTGGACCAAATGGCAAAAATCACCTCTTAAGCACTATAGAGCCTAAGTCTGAAATTAGTATGTTCTCTTCAACTTTGAACCCTTGTATCTTTCATGTTCCAGGGATTTTGCCCTAGGGAACCACAACAAAGTTGAAGACCAAACATAGGAGAACAACTTTGCTTAAGAAGGAAAACATAGTTGTTAAGAGAAATTTAGAAATAATTAAGCCCAAAGTTGGGCTGTCAGGGTGTAATATCTGAATTTTCAGATAGACAGTGTGATCACTGGAACTTCAAGCATGAATTCAAGCTTGAATTATTGAGAATTTGATCAAGCCTGCTATAGTAATGTTGTAGCCGGATCTTAGGACTATAACTTTGTTATAGAGTGTTGAGCATGTTACTGCACAAAATTTGTAGTTATTGGCTCTGCAAATTGGGCTGTCAGTTCACCTGAATAAGGAGCTCCATGGTACAGTAGCTGATCGGATCAGAACATCAGTTCAGCCACCGCCGACGATTCCCCGCCGTGATTCGCGTCAATGGCGTGCAGATTCGTGCGCTGGTCGATGGATAACATCACGGGGTGAGAAGAATCTTCACCGCCGGTGAGCTGGGTTCCACTCTGGCGACCCCTCGTGCCTTCCCCTCTACCCTACGGCTGGGCAGATAAGAACGCCGGTGATAGCCGCCGTCCGACCGTGCGCCGCGTGTCCTAACTGCGCCACCGCATCGCCGTGACCCTCTCTAACTGCCTGTCGATCACCGGAGTTACCGCCACGCCATAGGACACGTACCCACGCGCGCCAGGGTTCTTCCTCCTCTCCGGCCGCCTCCACTATCCGCTCGAATTGAGCGCCACCGCCACGGGGATCTATAAATTGACCCTGCAGTGAGCTTCACCACATCCTCACGCACTCAGCCACTGCCAATTGCTAGCAGTCCCTCACCAGAGCTCGAGAATTTCCAATTCTCCCCAAATCGGGTCTCCGCCACCGTAAACTCACCTCCCCGCGGCCAGCCGTCCTCAGGTCTGCTCATTCCTTTTTCATCCCTGTTCTAGCATCCTTACGTGTTGGTGATGCTCTCCGACCCCCTTTAATCGAACCAAACCGCCTCTGATCGCCGGGAACCCGACGATCTTGCCGCCTGCTTCTCGGTCACCGTGGCCAGAGAATTTTAGTGCGCCGTTAGTGAAATTGATGGAGGGGAAATGGTCAGGGTAGACCTAATTGTGCTCCCGTCGCTTGAGAGCACCAGCCGTAGAGTCATCTGGCCGGACTAAGCTCGCTGGAGTGCGGCGAGGGCTGATTCCTCATCGTGGACTTTGCTCTGCGAAAGTATAGAATGTGGAGGGCCTTAGTGCAAACCGTCAGCGACTCACTGAAACAGTAGAAGAACCTGTCTCCAGATAGATAAGACCCCGAGGCCCTTTTTGCAAACCTGCCCCGCGGGCACGGGCGTGTGCTTTTCCCCTCTGACTAGGCCGTTTGGGTTGAAACCAGCCCATTACTATTGAAGCCTTTTCTTTTTTTCTTTTTCAGCAGAGCTTTGGAAATATGTTAAAAATTGTAGAAAAATCCTAAAATTGTGAAATCAATTTTCCTAGGCTTGTTATTTTCCCTAGAATTTAATAAAAATAGTTTTGTGATTTTTAGTGGAAATAAGAAATTTTAGGGCATTTAAAGTAGTTAAAAGTATTAGTTATGGATTTTTAGAAAATGCTTGGTAATCCCAAAAATGCTCAAAATTTTTATCTGAGTTCCTCATATTATTTAGAAGCCTTGGGTAGAATTTGGGTTGATTTGGACCTTGTTTGATCACCAAACCCCAAAACACCCCCCCGCCCTGTGAACTCCTTTACTGACTCCGGAAACCCTAAGTTCTTGGAGTACCGTGAAGGAAAGTTGTATTCAAGACTTAGATAATAAGTTTATATTATCTTTGCACCCTCATGAGCATCCCATGGCATCCATTCTTATACATATGTATGGTTATGATTAGAACGTGAAGAAGAAGTGGAAGTCACCGAAGAAAGGACACCACCACCCTCGGATTCTCAAGCAGGCAACTGCTTCTACTTTGATATTTGCGGATCCGAGCCAGACTCACCTGTTAACGAAGGCAAGCCCCGGTGCATGCAACCCCTTTCCTTGTGTTTTTAAATACTTTTCGCACACTTTAAGTCAAGTGAAATGTGCATTAGGTTCATAGGAATTGCTTGGAACCCTTTGATGCATTGCTTTCCTTGATATCCACACCTTTATAGATACTTCTGGTGAAGTATCAAAATTTGATTTACAAAAATGCTTAGCCCTGCTTAGATCTTGTGGATAGAGGTTGTCTTTTGCTATACTGCCTAGCTCAGGGGTTATCCTGAGGAAAGATGACTTCTACCTGTAAGAATACTTTCATAGAGAGCATGGTGGGATCTTACTGCAAAGTTCCTTGTGATGCTCTTTTCATCCTAAGGAACAGAAACAATCCTAAGGATGGAAGTACTTAAATCGAAACTTGGGTTAGGAACAGGTGATGTTCTACCTAGGTTGATTAAGGATTGAATGCGTATGTAGGCGTGCTGATCGAGGACCCTTTAACTGGTCACATGCCTCGTCATGGGTAAGCCTTGCCTCGGGCAGACTAAGGCCAGAATAAGATAACACGAAATGGGCGTGGAGCGGTGGCGGGAGTAGCGTGTACCCACCGTGGCAAGAGGCTGGACGGTGGTGTATCTGTGCTCTCGGTTTGCGTGAACCTGATCTGGTCTTAAGAACCCCAGTGGCGGGTTGACATATGCAAGGGTTAAGTGCTACATATGTCGTGTGGTTGGAGATCCTCAGCTGAGTATAATCGTTCGGATCGCCGTACCTTCGCGGTTATGAAGACTAGGTCACTTCCCTGCAACCTAAGTCAGGATGAGAACACTATGGATAAAAATGAGGTTGTATTGATGATATGGTAAAATTAGACTAGATGCAAATCGAGTCTATTAATACTTAACATGGCATTAAAAGATTGAAAGTAAGGACTCACTTTAGTAAGCTATTTCTGCAAAGGTATCCAAGTTGATTTTTGCTAAAGCCTCTCCTTGATTCCTACTTATCCAGCATACCCTTGTGAGTCTTTTCCTTAGTCGGGTAAGACTTGCTGAGTAATTCCATACTCAGGGTTTATTCCCTCGTTGTTTTTAGGTGAGGAAGCAGTAGATTTCTGTTGCTTCTGTACCAAGGTGGTTCCTAATGAAGATAAGCAAGAATGAAGTGCGGGAGGAAAGGATCCTCCATTAGGACTTTTTGTGTGATAGCTGTCGGGAGGAGTTTTTGCCTCCCTTGGTATGTGTAATAATATTACTCTGCACTCGTTATATAGTTCTGGTCTGTAATAAACAACATGATCTTACTTTTTAATAAATGTAAGCTTATGTAATCGCTTCCGCATATCTATATCTCCGATGTTCTGTAATGTCTGCAAGACGGGTGAGACGTTCCTGGAAAGGTAAGGAAAGATACCGAGCTTGTCAAGTAGTTCAGGGGCACCTACAGGGTTGTCTGAGGTCCGTTGGACAAGGACAACTGTGGGTGGGCCTAATTACTTGGGAGGTTCCGTCACAGCTGGTATCGGAGCGTAGCCCTTCTTGACAGATATTATGTAGCATCTTCAAAAGAATTTTCTAAGACTTATCTATAAAATTTCTTCTCTTCTTACCTAAGCATCTTTGAAGAGTTTATTTCAAAGACCAGATAGGAAGAGTGCAATGTATAGAAGGGTGAATCGACTAAGGTTGATTCTGTACTTACTCATGCATCATGCTAAAAATTGTACTAATAAATTTTTCCCTTAGCAAATGCCGCCGCGTACAAGGAAAACGGCGCGAAAGCATACTGGACCTATCGGTGTACCTCGACACCAACTTGCCCCACGGGAGCAAGATAGCAGTAGCGGGAGCAACGATCCTATTGGTGATCTCGAAGCTCGCGTAAATCAACTTCAAGCAGAGTTGCAACGCAGGACTAATTTATGGGTTGCGGACGGTGACCGAATAAATGATTTAAGAAGTTACATCCGCACCCTGCAAGATCAACTAGCTGACCGATATTTGGCGCTTGATTGGGCAGTACAATCTCGCTCAGTAACTTTAGCTAAGGAAGCGAAGGCTCGAGCACGAGTCAACGAACTTAGCATTGCTATTGACAACTTGCAGGTATATTGCAATACTTTACATGAGGAAGTTCATGTACTGTATTCGCAATTACACCCAAATGTCCCTGCGGATCCCGTTAGGTCTGAAGTCGGACCCTCGCATACTGCGGGAGAAGCGCTTGGTGGGGAGTTAGACCTTTTTAGGCCCCCTCCTTCTTTGAGGCTGGTCGACGTATGGTCTCCCACCCCTGACGATGAAGCTACCAAGAACAATCAGAAGCAGGAATAGTAGTGTAGCTTGTATAAGTTGAAGTAGTATGTTGTATAATAGGTTGAACTATTGTATAATGGGTAATGTATCCTATTATGTAAAATCGAGTCTGTATCATTACTTTTCATGGTAATGTAAAATGGAAGGTTTCTCTGGCATATTATGTTTACTTCAAGTGTTCTTTGCCTCAGATGCCTACCAGGACTCGAGGACAGGACGCAGCGGGAACTTCTGGGGGAAGGGATGTCACCCCAAATCCACCTCTGGTTCCTCCCACATTGGCCGAGGCAATTGCCGCCTTGGTAAACGCGACTGCGGACAATACCCGCTTTCTTAGAGAAATGGTGGGTCAACAGCTCCAGCAGCAGGGTGGAAGGGGTTAGCAGCAAGGCCCCCGTGAAACCACCTATCTGGATTTCTCGGAAACCCGTCCACCACTATTCGTCAAGGCTGAAGACCCGTTAGAAGCTGATGAGTGGATACGGGTTATTGAACAAAAGTTTGGTCTTCTCCGTTGTTCAGAGACGCAAAAGCCGTTATTCGCAGCACAACAACTACGTGGCCCTGCCAGTACCTAGTGGGGAAATTTTGTGGCTATTCAACCTGCCAACCATCAAGTCACCTGGGAAGAGTTTAAAGTGGCCTTCCGCGAGCACTACATACCCGAAGGGGTTCTGCATATGAAACAAGAAGAGTTCATGAAGTTGAAACAAGGGGGAGATACCGTCAATCAGTATCTCAACAAGTTTAATCACCTGTCGCAGTATGCCATCGACCAGGTGAATACTGATTTAAAGAAGAAAAACTGCTTTATGCGGGGCCTAAATGATCGGTTGCAGAGAAAGATGGCCACATGTATAGATCTCACGTATGGAAAGGCTGTCAGCACAGCCTTATCTGTTGAAGCAAAATACGCAAGTTCTGGTAAGAACAAGGGATTCGGTGGTGAGAAGCCTAGTCAGGGCCAGGCGAAGAGGCAACAGTTTGTGATCCGGCCTTCTAGCCAAAATCGCACTTTTTCTCGTCCACCCTCATTCCCTTTCAAGCAGCCAATCATTATTCGCCCCAACAATACCCCCACTACCCCAAAGCAGGGAATCGAGTGCCCGGGGCACCCGGCTGATTTGGGGTATGAATTGGTTAACCCAACACAAGGCAATTCTCAACACTGAACTCAGAACCGTCAGGTTGAGCTATAATCTAGAAGAGATTCTTTTATCTCTCCCCATAACCAATCCAGCCAAAGCTTCTGGTAGAATATATGAAGCCATTGTACCGGAGATCAAGGATATTCCGGTAGTATGTGAGTTTCCAGATGTATTTCCGGAAGATTTGCCTGGACTGCCCCCTGAAAGAGATGTAGAATTTGTAATTGAGCTAAAGCCTGGTACGGCTCCCATCTCTCGAAGATCGTACCGCATGCCCCCTAATGAGTTGGCGGAATTGAAGATTCAATTACAAGATCTACTGAATAAGGGATTCATCCGGCCAAGCTCGTCTCCATGGGGTTGCCCCGCCATTTTTGTTAAGAAGAAGGATCAAACCTTGCGAATGTGCGTGGATTATCGACCCCTGAATGAGGTCACCATCAAGAATAAGTACCCTCTTCCAAGGATCGACATCTTATTTGATCAACTGACTGGGGCGAGGGTATTTTCCAAAATTGATCTCAGGTCGGGCTATCACCAAATCCGTATTCGGCCCGAGGATATACCGAAGACCGCGTTTACTACGCGGTACGGATTGTTTGAATACCTAGTAATGTCTTTCGGGCTAACAAATGCTCCTGCCCACTTCACCTATTTGATGAACTCGGTGTTCATGCCCGAGTTGGACAAGTTCGTGGTGGTCTTCATCGACGATATCTTGATATATTCTAAAAATGAAGAGGAGCATTTTCAGCATCTACGGATTGTATTGACGCGCCTGAGGGAACATCAGTTGTATGCCAAGTTCAGCAAGTGCGCGTTCTGGCTGGAGGAAATTCAATTTTTAGGGCACGTGTTATCGGCCAAAGGAATTGCGGTAGATCCTAGCAAGGTCAAAGATATTCTAGAGTGGAAACCCCCAACCACTGTTCACCAAGTCCGGAATTTTCTTGGACTAGTTGGATATTATCGCAGATTCATACCAGATTTTTCTAAGCTTGTGAAGCCAATCACAAGTTTATTGAAGAATGACATTAAGTTCAATTGGTCTTCTAAGTGTAATGAAGCCTTTGAGCAATTGAAGACATTATTAACCACTGCTCCAGTATTGGCTCAACCGGACATCACCAAGCCTTTTGATGTATATTGTGATGCGTCAGGCAGTGGACTCGGCTGTGTATTAATGCAAGAGGGCCGAGTAATTGCATATGCTTCGAGGCAGTTGCGCCGACATGAGGAGCATTACCCAACTCATGATCTGGAGCTAGCTGCTGTGGTTCATGCCCTGAAAATTTGGCGTCACTATCTGCTGGGAAATATCTGTCACATATATACAGATCATAAAAGCTTGAAGTACATCTTCACCCAGTCAGAATTAAATATGAGGCAAAGACGATGGCTTGAGCTTATTAAGGACTATGAACTGCAGATCCATTATCACCCAGGCAAAGCCAATGTGGTGGCAGATGCACTAAGCCGTAAGGCTTCCTGCCATTGTTTTATGGTGAAGACCTCTGACAACACTTTATGTCAAGAGATGGAAAGGTTAAACCTGGGGATGATCCAACAAGGGACCCTGAATCAGCTAAAGCTTGAGTCAATCATTTTGCAAAGGATAATTGATGCTCAAAAGGATAATCTGGGTATGAAGCACATACGAGAGAAGATAGGGGCTGGAACAGCCAAATGTTTCAAGGAAGACGATCAAGGTGTGATATGGTTTAAAAATCGCATAGTAGTGCCAAAGAATGAAGAACTCTGCCAGCAAATTCTTGATGAAGCACATCTTAGTCGTTATTCTATTCATCCCGGAAGCACTAAGATGTACCAAGACTTGAAGCAACATTACTGGTGGACAAAGATGAAGATCGAAATTGCACGCTATGTGGCTAAGTGTGACACTTGCAGACGTGTCAAGGCCATACACATGAAAACTGCTGGTCCATTACAATCTTTGCCAATCCCATCATGGAAATGGGAAGACATAAGTATGGACTTTATTGTGGGACTGCCCAGGACTGCCAAAGGGTATGATTCTATTTGGGTTATCGTTGATTGACTCACAAAGATTTCCCACTTCTTACCCGTCAGGGCCAAATATACTGTGGCCACTTATGCAGCATTATATATTGGCCGTATTCTCAGGTTGCATGGTATTCCAAAAACTATAGTGTCGGATCGTGGACCTCAGTTCGTATCCAAGTTTTTGGAAGAATTTCATAAATCCTTGGGTACCAAATTGCTCCATAGTTCGGCCTATCATCCTCAAACAAGTGGACAGACTGAGAGGGTCAATCAAATACTTGAGGATGTGCTATGGGCATGTGTTCTGGACTTCTCACAGAAATGGGATGAATGTTTGCCCTTAGCGGAGTTTTCATATAATAACAGCTATCAAGAAAGTATCAAGATGGCACCTTTTGAAGCTTTATATGGGCGACGGTGTCGAACTCCGCTAAATTGGTCTGAACCGGGAGAAAGGTACTTCTTTAGGCCTGATATGGTGAAAGAGGCCGAAGAAAAGGTTCAGAAAATTATTCATAATATGAAGAAAGCTCAGACTCGACAAAAGAGTTATGCAGACCGACGACGACAACCCTTATGCTTTCTGGTGGGCGATTATGTCTACTTGAAAGTTTCACCAATGAAGGGTGTATCGCGTTTCGAGGTTAAAGGGAAACTTGCACCCAGGTATATTGGTCCATTTCCGGTACTTGAGCAATGTGGGCCAGTGCCATATCGACTGCAACTCCCCGAAATTCTGTCTGCTATCCATAATGTGTTCCATGTGTCGCAATTAAAGAAGTGTCTTCGGGTTCCCGATCGAATCGTTGAAGTGATAGATGTTGTCCTGGAACCAGATCTAACATACTCGGAACATCCTATTCGAGTTCTGGATCAAAAGGACAGGGTTACCCGGAGAAAAACTCTCAAGTTCTACAAGATACAATGGAACCAACATTCTGAAGATGAGGCTACATGGGAAACTCAAGACTTTTTGAATAAGAATTTCCCAGGCTTTCTAGCCTCATGTAAATTGTAAAGTATATATAGCTATTATAATAAAGGAGTGAACCCCCACACCACCCCTGCCTTGTACCAGAAATAAGGGAATAAAAATGTGACACATTTCCTTTTCCATTACTCACCCTAGGACTTCAAATCTCGGGACGAGATTCTTTTATGGGGGGAAAGATGTAACACCCCTGGTGTTACTGCAACTAAAACTTGAGCATGACATCATAAGCATTGGCATTGCATATGTTTGACACACCTAGAGTGCATTCACTAGGCAAAAATTTCAAACCAGTTGTATTGTTTAAAGTGTTTTTGCAAAGAGAACCCTGGATAGGAAACTTAACCCTAAACAGGGATTAAAGGGGTAAGACCTAACCCAAGATGAGAAAACCTAAAGACTTTAGGGAAAGAGTCATAAAATATCCCCAAAAACAAAGTTGAATCACATTTATGCCCCTGGGATACCAAAAACCCTAATTAGAACCCTGGAAAACCCTAAAACCAAACCCTAGGGGCCTATTTGCAAAATTAGTCCACTTTTGGGCTAAAGTGCAAAAACCAAGTTAAATAAGTATCTTAAAACATTTGGGTCACAAATATGGGAATTTGCAAGCCAAACCCTAAGTTTTGGACCAAATGGCAAAAATCACCTCTTAAGCACTATAGAGCCTAAGTCTGAAATTAGTATGTTTTCTTCAACTTTGAACCCTTGTATCTTTCATGTTCTAGGGATTTTGCCCTAGGGAACCACAGCAAAGTTGAAGACCAAACATAGGAGAACAACTTTGCTTAAGAAGGAAAACATAGTTGTTAAGAGAAATTTAGAAATAATTAAGCCCAAAGTTGGGCTGTCAGGGTGTAATATCTGAATTTTCAGATAGACAGTGTGATCACTGGAACTTCAAGCATGAATTCAAGCTTGAATTATTGAGAATTTGATCAAGCCTGCTATAGTAATGTTGTAGCCGGATCTTAGGACTATAACTTTGTTATAGAGTGTTGAGCATGTTACTGCATAAAATTTGTAGTTATTGGCTCTGCAAATCGGGCTATCTGTTCACCTGAATAAGGAGCTCCATGGTACAGTAGCTGATCGGATCAGAACATCAGTTCAGCCACCGCCGACGATTCCCCGCCGCGATTCGCGTCAATGGCGTGCAGATTCGTGCGCTGGTCGACGGATAACATCACGGGGTGAGAAGAATCTTCACCGCCGGTGAGCTGGGTTCCACTCCGGCGACCCCTCGTGCCTTCCCCTCTACCCTACGGCTGGGCAGATAAGAACGCCGGTGATAGCCGCCGTCCGACCGTGCGCCGCGTGTCCTAACCGCGCCACCGCATCGCCGTGACCCTCTCTAACTGCCTGTCGATCACCGGAGTTACCGCCACGCCATAGGACACGTACCCAAGCGCGCCAGGGTTCTTCCTCCTCTCCGGCCGCCTCCGCTATCCGCTCGAATTGAGCGCCACCGCCACGGGGATCTATAAATTGACCCCGCAGTGAGCTTCACCACATCCTCACGCACTCAGCCACCGCCAATTGCTAGCAGTCCCTCACCAGAGCTCAAGAATTTCCAATTCTCCCCAAATCGGGTCTCCGCCACCGTAAACTCACCTCCCCGCGGCCAGCCGTCCTCAGGTCTGCTCATTCCTTTTTCATCCCTGTTCTAGCATCCTTACGTGTTGGTGATGCTCTCCGACCCCCTTTAATCGAACCAAACCGCCTCTGATCGCCGGGAACCCGACGATCTTGCCGCCTGCTTCTCGGTCACCGTGGCCAGAGAATTTTAGTGCGCCGTTAGTGAAATTGATGGAGGGGAAATGGTCAGGGTAAACCTAATTGTGTTCCTGTCGCTTGAGAGCACCAGCCGTAGAGTCATCTGGCCGGACTAAGCTCGCCGGAGTGCGGCGAGGGCTGATTCCTCGTCGTGGACTTTGCTCTGCGAAAGTATAGAATGTGGAGGGCCTTAGTGCAAACCGTCAGCGACTCACTGAAACAGTAGAAGAACCTGTCTCCAGATAGATAAAACCCCAAGGCCCTTTTTGCAAACCTGCCCCGCAGGCGCGGGCGCGTGCGCTTTTCCCCTCTGACTGGGCCGTTTGGGTTGAAACCAGCCCATTACTATTGAAGCCTTTTCTTTTTTTCTTTTTCAGCAGAGCTTTGGAAATATGTTAAAAATTGTAGAAAAATCCTAAAATTGTGAAATCAATTTTCCTAGGCTTGTTATTTTCCCTAGAATTTAATAAAAATAGTTTTGTGATTTTTAGTGGAAATAAGAAATTTTAGGGCATTTAAAGTAGTTAAAAGTATTAGTTATGGATTTTTAGAAAATGCTTGGTAATCCCAAAAATGCTCAAAATTTTTATCTGAGTTCCTCATATTATTTAGAAGCCTTGGTTAGAATTTGGGTTGATTTGGACCTTGTTTGATCACCAAACCCCAAAACACCCCCCCCCCCCCCGCCTTGTGAACTCCTTTACTGACTCCGGAAACCCTAAGTTCTCGGAGTACCGTGAAGGAAAGTTGTATTCAAGACTTAGATAATAAGTTTATATTATCTTTGCACCCTCATGAGCATCCCATGGCATCCATTCTTATACATATGTATGGTTATGATTAGAACGTGAAGAAGAAGTGGAAGTCACCGAAGAAAGGACACCACCACCCTCGGATTCTCAAGCAGGCAACTGCTTCTACTTTGATATTTGCGGATCCGAGCCAGACTCACCTGTTAACGAAGGCAAGCCCCGGTGCATGCAACCCCTTTCCTTGTGTTTTTAAATACTTTTCGCACACTTTAAGTCAAGTGAAATGTGCATTAGGTTCATAGGAATTGCTTGGAACCCTTTGATGCATTGCTTTCCTTGATATCCACACCTTTATAGATACTTCTGGTGAAGTATCAAAATTTGATTTACAAAAATGCTTAGCCCTGCTTAGATCTTGTGGATAGAGGTTGTCTTTTGCTATACTGCCTAGCTCAGGGGTTATTCTGAGGAAAGATGACTTCTACCTGCAAGAATACTTTCATAGAGAGCGTGGTGGGATCTTACTGCAAAGTTCCCTGTGATGCTCTTTTCATCCTGAGGAACAGAAACAATCCTAAGGATGGAAGTACTTAAATCGAAACTTGGGTTAGGAACAGGTGATGTTCTACCCAGGTTGATTAAGGATTGAATGCGTATGTAGGCGTGCTGATCGAGGACCCTTTAACTGGTCACATGCCTCGTCATGGGTAAGCCTTGCCTCGGGCAGACTAAGGCCAGAATAAGATAACACGAAATGGGTGTGGAGCGGTGGCGGGAGTAGCGTGTACCCACCGTGGCAAGAGGCTGGACGGTGGTGTATCTGTGCTCTCGGTTTGCGTGAACCTGATCTGGTCTTAAGAACCCCGGTGGCGGGTTGACATATGCAAGGGTTAAGTGCTACATATGTCGTGTGATTGGAGATCCTCAGCTGAGTATAATCGATTCGGATCGTCATACCTTCGCGGTTATGAAGACTTGGTCACTTCCCAGCAACCTAAGTCAGGATGAGAACACTATGGATAAAAATGAGGTTGTATTGATGAGATGGTAAAATTAGACTAGATGCAAATCGAGTCTATTAATACTTAACATGGCATTAAAAGATTGAAAGTAAGGACTCACTTTAGTAAGCTATTTCTGCAAAGGTATCCAAGTTGATTTTTGCTAAAGCCTCTCCTTGATTCCTACTTATCCAGCATACCCTTGAGAGTCTTTTCCTTAGTCGGGTAAGACTTGTTGAGTAATTCCATACTCAGGGTTTATTCCCTCGTTGTTTTTAGGTGAGGAAGCAGCAGATTTCTGTTGCTTCTGTACCAAGGTGGTTCCTAATGAAGATAAGCAAGAATGAAGTGCGGGAGGAAAGGATCCTCCATTAGGACTTTTTGTGTGATAGCTGTCGGGAGGAGTTTTTGCCTCCCTTGGTATGTGTAATAATATTACTCTGCACTCGTTATATAGTTCTGGTCTGTAATAAACAACGTGATCTTACTTTTTAATAAATGTAAGCTTATGTAATCGCTTCCGCATATCTATATCTTCGAGGTTCTGTAATGTCTGCAAGACGGGTGAGACGTTCCTGGAAAGGTAAGGAAAGATACCGAGCTTGTCAAGTAGTTCAGGGGCACCTACAGGGTTGTCTGAGGTCCGTTGGACAAGGACAACTGTGGGTGGGCCTAATTACTTGGGAGGTTCCGTCACATTCATCATTATATGTTGTGTCGATGAAGGTATGCCCTTCACAACCTTCGTCCGAAGATCATTATATCCCAAGGGAAATAATGCTTCAAAGGACGAAGGACTGTAACGTTTGACATTTTCTGTGTTGCCTTGTTCTTAACTCATAGCATTTAAGAACAAGTCCCCAACATTGGCGCCCACCTCCGGTGAACCCTTTTCGACCACCTTCGGCAAGCATCGACCTTCGTCATGCCGCCAAAGAAAGCTTCAGCGACAGAGGTTGCCGCTCTGCAGCCGCTGGACCCGAACCAGGAGACCCTTTCTCTTCGAGAGGCCCGAAGCCAGAAGAGGAAGGCCACCAGTCCAACGCCCTAGGAGGACGATGCTCCATCAGCAGGTGCAAAGGAAGAAGGAAAAGATGGCTCGGCTAGCTGACCTACAAAGGCAGATAGACGAAGCCGCTGAAGAAGTTCGTCATCTTGCTCAAGATGAGCAAAACCGAAGGCCCAAGCACAGAGAGCTTTATCAAGAGGGCTTCTTCAACGAGGATGACTGGTATGAGGATTTCCATCATGGAAATTTTGCTTTTGATGATGCTTCTCCTCTGTCAGCAGAACTGCAGGCTACACCTTGGCCCTCGTCTTACAAGCCACCCTAGCTCCCCATGTATGATGGACACTCAGATCCGAAGCAGTTTCTTATGAGCTACGAAGCAACCATATCTTCGTATGGTGGCAATATTGCAGTCATGGCGAAGTCTTTCGTCATGGCAGTCAAGAATGTTGCACAAACCTGGTACTCCTCTCCTCGGCCAGGAACAATCACATCATGGCAGAAGCTGAAGGACATGCTGATTACCAGTTTCCAAGGGTTTCAGACGAAGCCGGTCACCGCTCAAGCTTTGTTCCAGTGCACCCAAGATCACGAAGAATACGTTCAAGCGTATGTTCGAAGGTTCTTGCGTCTGAGGGCACAGGCGCCAACGGTGCCTAATGAAATTGTCATTGAGGCCATGATCAAGGGGCTTCGGCCAGGACCTACACCCCAGTACTTCGCCAGGAAACCCCCTCAGACTCTGGAGAAGCTACTCCAAAAGATGGATGAATACATCAGCGCTGATAATGACTTTCGTAAGAGAAGGGAGGAAGCTTACAGGTTCTCCGAAATGACCAGGGGCTTCGGAGGAAGAATCCACCCAAGGCACGTCAGGTCAATCCACTCCGCTCAGAATGACAATAGAGGAAGTCAGCGACAGAGGCCTCAATATTCCTCTCAAGCTTCGGGACAGCAACAAAGCTATCCTCGGCCCCCAGCTCCAAGGGGCAGAGGCGCCAGGGGCTTCGGTGGAAGGTTTGGGGATCAGCCTAGGAAAATTTATTGTCTATTCTGCGGTGAGGACAAGGGCCATACTACAAGGATGTGCCATGTCACCATTCAGAAACAGAAGGAGATAGCAGAAGCTGCAGCCCAACAGAACTAGCCAAAGCAAGATATGCATACTGCTTCGTATCATTCACCGTACATCCCAGAGTATGTGGGTAACCATCCTGCAGCTTCTGTTGCTTCGGCAAGTCAACCTCAGGCATCTTGGCAACAGCCTCCACCTCCACCACCAATGCAACGAAGCCAGCAGCCAGAAGGGAGCCAGCACACTCACCAGCAATGAGACTTCAGAGAGGAATCCGAAGCTCGCACAGTCAACAGCACTGTGCCAGAATCGAAGCACATCTACTAGAAGATATCCTACCTCTGCAACAGTTTTTGCATTCGCCATCATTTTCTTTTTAATAAGGGGCAATCATTAAAAGCATAGTTCTTTTGTTGTTTTTAGATTCTTTTAATAGCTTCGTTATTGTCATGATATAATATACCTTCTTCACAGACTCACAAAGTTCCAAAAAGTCGGTGAAGCACGAAAATTGTTCTCAAGAGAATGCGGGGTTCACAATCATATTGCAAGTTTTGCCGAAGCAACAAGAAGTCGTTCTAAGGAACACAGCGTAAGTTTTGCCAAAGCAACAAGAAGTCGTTCTAAGTAACGCAGCGTAAGTTTGCCGAAGCAACAAAAAGTCATTCCTAAGGCAGCGCAGCGTAAGTTTTCTCCTCAAAAGTCGTTCCAAAGGGAATGCAGAGCTTACAGCGAAAAATAAACGCTGATTCCGCCGAAATATAAGGCGAAGCGCGAAAAGTCAACGCGAATACCGCCGAAATAGAAGGCGAAGAAGTTCAAAAGACGTTCCTAAGGGAATGCAGAACTTACAGCGAAAAGTCAACGCTGATACACCGAAAATTAAGTGGTGAAGCCGAAAAATAAACGGCAAAGAGATTATACTGTGGGAATGTGTGTGTATCTTCGGCACAAATATCATTTTGCATAGCATAGCATCATCACATCATTTGCATAACATAACATCATACATCATATCGCATCAATGGCACAAGAAGGGGATACAATGTTGATCTTCGGAAATTGCTTCGAAGAAGTTGTGCCAAGGCACAAAATAAGTTTTGAAGAAGTATAGCTTCATCAACTCTAAAATGAAAGGAGATCTGTTTCTTACGAAGCATAATATTTTTACGGAGATTGGATGTTTTTACGGAATATGGATATTCTTCACGAAGCATGAAAAGAAGGGAAGGTGTTTTTTCGCCGAAGGCTCAAAAACGGTATGTACACAAAGTTTCATGCATCGTAAAGAATTGAATTACAAAAAGCTTATATGTTACATTCAAAATCATTAAATATTACACACTTTGTTTAGCAAATATTACATTCCAAATGTTTTTACAATGATAGCTATTCTTCTTTTAAAATTGCTTCCGCGGTTTCGTTTAGTAGTCGAGTAACAGCTTCGTCCATAATAGCTTCGGCCATCTTAGTAATTTCATCTTCTTTCTTTGCTTCGGGGTCGGCCAATGACTCGATGGGCTCTAGGGGAGGAGATAGCTCAGCTACGGTAGAAAACGTAAATAAGTTCGAAGTCACAAAATTAAAAAATAAAGTTAAAAGCTACCAAGCAATACCTATCCGCCTTTCGGGTTCTGCAGCTTTTTTAGCTGCTTCCGTTGCTTCTCTTGCATCGTGAGAATCTTTTTCGCTCTTTTTTATTATTTCGTGGGCCATCCCTCGGCCGCCATTCTCCCAGATGTCAGTGAAGAATTTTCCGCCAACTAGGCTTGCTTCGGCCGAGGGGTCTCTTGTATCTTCAACAGATAAAGTAGCTTCGGCTTGGGCCAAAGTTTTCACGTGATCGCAGCCCGATTTCTCCAAAATAGCCATGATTCCCCTAGCACCTAAGAAAGCGCACACATCCTCGCGACCACTCAAAATTTCCTCAAAAGCTTTAGCTTCGTTGCTAATCCAATCAATTGGGCCCTCAGGATCGCCTCTTACGAAGTTGTCCTCGCTGGAGAATGCGCCAACATTGGCGAAGCTAGTTTTAATTTTTTCCACACATTTTATGGATTTTTCATAACATTTCTCTTTTGAAGAGCGAAGTTCCACAACTGTCTTCTCCCAATGATTTTTCCAATAGTTACTGGCGTCTCGGTCAGCTTCAGCAATAGCACATTTCAATTTCGCTTCTGCCAGCTATTTCCGAAGGTTTTCAATTTCACATTTCTAGGTTTCAGATTGGGCTTTGGAAATAGCCTCGTCTTCTTTTATTTTGTTCAACAATGAGTTTAATATTTTATCTTTTTCAAGACCTTCATTCCTTAGTTCAATTACTTCGGAACGAAGGTTTTTCAAAGCTATGGTGCATCCTTCATCTTCAGCACTTTTTTGCGCCCTGAGGGCGTTGCTAAGAATAATGCCCTGCAAAAGGAGTATGGTATTAAGTATAAGCAAATGAAAAATTTTGTTTTCAAGTACAAAAATCTCATTCTCTCACCTTTAAACTATTTTATGCTAAGCTGTCGGCCAATTCATCTTTTGATAGCACCGAGAGCCCCTCTTCTAGTGTCGGGAATCCGAAGCTCCTGCTCATCTCCCAGCAGACAGAAATCTCTTTGTTGTCTGGAAGACAATACAAGAAGTCTTCTTCTCCGCTGCCGTTGAATATCAATGCCCCTTTTGGATATTTCAGTCTCTGGGCATAATATTGGGCTTCTCGCTTCTCTTCTGCAGATAACCTCTTTCCCGAAGCATGTCGTACAATATAATCGAGAGCTTCGGAAGATGCTTCGGGAATAGGAATGGCAGTTTTTTCAGACAGAATTTCTTCTGCAGCCTCTTTTTTCCGTTTCTTCTTCTCCAATTTCCAAGGATTTCTCCTTGGCGGGCTCTGAGGGCCTAGCTTCGGTCTCGGCTTGGCTCTTGGCAGCTTCGGCTTCGGATAGTTTTGCCTCAATTTGTGTTTTCAAAGCTTCGACAGTCTTCTTTGGAGTAGAGCTTGAAGTTTTTATTGTTTCCAGCACATCTAGTACGTTCACCATCCTCTTCCTCTTGGGAGTCGTTGTAAGATCCTTTTGTGCCTTCGACATTGTCACCTCTGCCGAAGGGCTTATAACTTCTAATGTCTTTGTTTTCTCGACCTCTATCTCTTCAATATTAGTGGCCTTTGGCTCATCTGATTTGGCTGATGACGCCTTCGGCATTACAGCCGGCTCTTCAGTTTTCTTTGTAATCGCAGGTTCTTTGGCTTCGGTCGCCGAAGATGTTTCACCGCCAAATTTGGGCACTATGGCCGGTTCGATGAAGCGCAGTCGGTGAGTAAGGACTTTCACCTTTTTTCTCTTCGGCACGGGCTCGCTTGGAGCAGCTGAAGAATCGTCTTTCCCAGAAGTTGCATTTTTTCTTTTTTGCCCCCGCGACGGGTAGCAGTAGTCAGGGTACATGAACCCAATAGCATCAAAAACTCTATTTAGTCTCTTCTTTTTCCGGCCTCCGAAGGACGTAGATAGCGCATTGTCTTTCGCTTTGGAATACAGCCCAAGCAACTCATCACTTGTAGCTTCGACACTTTTCAGCCAGTCATCGTCTGGCTCGATAAACTGGTCTCTAAACCTGAAGGTATATTTTAGTCGGACCAAACCACCTTCGTGGGGATTGCTGATGGTTTCTTTTGGCATCTCCCAGTTGGCTATCAATGGCCATATCCTGTAGGCCACGTGCTCTTGAACTAAGTCTCTTGTCCCGATGAAAGAGCAGACCAAGCCGAATGCCTTGCGACATTCTTCGGCTGCTTCGTCAATTTCTACCTTCGGTTTCCGGAGGCCAAAGCGTTGCCAGATAGGGCGCATGATGATCTCTTTAATATCCTCCCATGCCTTCAAATCATTTTCACATAAAACCATTCTTTCATCCAGTCTCCGGGCCATCTCTACATAAACGTTGGCACAGGGCAGCTTGACCCAGAGCGGGCAACGAAGCTATAGCAGCCAAAGTTGTTGTGATACTGCTCTTTACCCTAGGGCTTCGTCTCATATAAAAGTTTGTGGATGCTGCAAAAACTTTTTGCATTTGGCTCTAGGCCCTGGCTCCTCATGGCCCAGACAAAGATTCCCATTCTTATGATTGCTTCGGGAGTAATTTGATGAAGGTAAACCTAGTATATCTTCAGAACTTCTACCACAAAACTGCTTAGGGGGAACCGAAGCCCAGCCTTGAAGAAGCTTCAGAAGATCACGACTTCGTTCTCTTCGTGAGTAGGAGAAGTCTTGTCTCCGTTGTCAGCCCTCACGATAGACACATCTCAAAAGTATCTTCCCCTCATATTGTCGAGATGACTCTGTTTAATAGTTGATTTTCCGAAAACTATATGACTTGGTCGCCAGGGTCGATCTTCGGAGTCTTCGCCACCACTTTCCACATCATAACTGTCACTATCACCAGTGTCTTCAGATAAACCTTCCAAAATCTCCCTTGTAATCTTCTCTGTATTTGTCTTTGCTATTGATTCAAGAAAGCCAAGATTCTTCTCCTCAGAAAGGCTCAGCTTCATTTCAGCAACAGCTTTTTTATCTTGAGACATCTTCGGAAATGCTGAAAAAGTGCTCTCAAAGCCAAAGCTTAAAAAATTTAAAAAGCCAAGCAAATGTCGGTGCGCAAGAGCTAAAAATTGAGTAAGCAAGAGCAAATGGCAAGGAAGCGTGCCAAATGAGCTCGTGGTGCGCTCTTATTTATACGCCTAGTGCGTTGAAAATTGGAAGGCCCCGCTTGTGAGTGACTGTTGCTATTCTAGCAAAGGGAAGGTGTTTTTTCGGACCTTCAGCTTAAGGCCTTCGTCCATATCGCAATCTGAATTTATCATTCTAACAAATTAATATTGCGAGGGGCTACTGTTGGGGGCCTTCGGCTTCCGAAGGTCCTCAAAACATGATTTAACAAAGTTTCTGGAGTATAATGCATGAAATCTTCGGACTTGAGTTAAAACCACAGTGTGAAGAAGCACAAAAGGAATACGAAGGATGGCGCGGAGGCGAAGCTGTGCGCAGAAGAGCTTCGGCATGATAGCAGAAAAGGAAACCGACTTAAAGATGAAAAGGCTATTTAGACCTCGACGGGTTACTATAGAGTTATTAGCAAATGTAAAGGGCATGGGTGTAATTTTACATGGGTTGCGTCCCATGCCTATAAATAGATGAACAGTGCTCCCGTACTGTTCACACTGACTTGGTATTTGCTTTCGCGTCACGCTTGTATTTTTACCTTCTTTCAAGCCGAAGGTACATTTGTAATTTGTTATCATTTCTATTTTTCCATAGTAATAAAATAGAAATGAGCTTTATATTATCTTTTATGTTTTATATGATTCTTTCTTCATCATTATATGTTGTGTCGATGAAGGTATGCCCTTCACAACCTTCGTCCGAAGATCATTATATCCCAAGGGAAATAATGCTTCGAAGGACGAAGGACTGTAACATTTGACATTTTCTGTGTTGCTTTGTTCTTAACTCATAGCATTTGAGAACAAGTCCCCAACAGGTGCCAAGGGAGAATCGGCTGAAGCACCAAAAGTGATGGGACAGGAGAAAACCGAATCGGCCGAAGCCAAAGAAAAAACGTCGAAGAGCCAGAGCTAGGGGAGTCGGCAGGATTGCCAAAAATCCTAAGCCCACCACCAGAGTCGGAGTTTCCGAAAGTATCCAAAGCTCCTGCGACAACTCCCAAGAGGAGAATGGCTAGCGTGCTGGACGGTGTCTTGGAGTCAACAAGGGCACCAACTCCTGCCTCTGCAAAGGAGGCCGCCGAAGCTGCTACAATTCGTGTTGAAGTCGAAGCTGGGCCCTCAGTGCCCATCGAAACATGGCCTGTTGAAACTATTGAACAGAATACTGAACGAGGACCTTCGGATGCCACCCTGATCGTAGAAAAAGAAAGCGCATCCAAGGTTAAATATCCTGTTCCCGAAGCGTCTGCTGAAGAGCTAGACTTTATCATTCGACATGCTTCGGGTAAAAAGTTGTCGGAAGAGGAGATTGCCGAAGCTAAACACTATGCCATGGAATTAAAGTACCCAAAACGATTCTTGGTGTATAATGGCACTGATGAAGATGACTTTCTGTACTGCCTTTCGGACAACAAGGAAATATCTGTAGTGTGTATGCCAACTCTCTCAAAAAATAAAAATCGATGCATTGGAGTTGTCTTCGGTCCTACGAGCATGGTTGATAACTTAACCCCACTAGCTTATATATTGACTATATATATGGAGGAAAACTGTGTGCATGCCTCCCATGCATGTTATGTTTAGCATCTCAGTACAGTTTCACAGGGAAAGAGGTTACATATCCCTATCAAAATGATGTAAGGTACTGTTGTCATCTTCAAATATTCGAAAACGAGTTTTTTGGAACAGAAAGTTTGGGTGTACTTGTCCTAAAAATCAATGCAATAACTGTTTGCCCAACTTGATTTTGGGAGAAGCATATACTACCTCTGTTCATAAATTGATAAATATACGGCGCTGTTGACTTTTTTCAAAAATTTAATCACTCGTCTTATTCAAAATATTTATTTGCAAATATAAAATTTTAAAACACACGACCTTAAGTGATAAAACAAAACACAAGAAAATACTCTATCTATCCCCTCTGTCCCAATTGTTTGCCCCAACTGTTTGCCCAACTTGATTTTGGGAAAAGCATATACTACCTCTGTTCATAAATCGATATATATATATATATATGTTGTTGACTTTTTTAAAAACTTTAATCACTTATCTTATTCAAATAATTATTTGAAAATATAAAATTTTAAAACCCATGACCTTAAGTGATAAAACAAAACACAAGAAAATACTCCCTCTGTCCCAAACTAAAATTAGTTTTAAACTTTTAATGGATTCATATAGTACTTGATGTATGTGTTTTTTATATATGTCTATTTTATTATCGTCTATTTGAATATAGACATAAAAACCAAGAGATAAAACAAATACTATTTTAGGACGGAGGAAGTAAGTCATACCTCATGATTTTTTTAATAAGACGAGTGGTTAAAGTTTTTTTAAAAAATCAATGGTGTCTTATATTTTCTTCGTCCTTTTTTATTTGTCGCATTATAGTACAAAAATGAATTAGCGGGCAATAAATATTTAAGAACGAAGGTAGTGTTTATGAATAGAGTGAGTTAGGCGTGCCTCACTTGCAACAGTTTGCCAGACAGGTTAGGCTGAGTTAGGCGTGCGTTTGTTTGATAGACACAGTTGTAGCAAGAAATTTTCCCCTTCTGTATAGACTCAGCTCGTCAATGTCTCATCAAGTGTGGCAAATTTACCTTAGCCATGTCTATGATGTGATGTAGAATTTGAGCTTCTAACTTTAGGCAAGTGTGATAGAAAATAAACGACAATTTTTGGTACCTTATACATACAACCAAACTTGAGAGCGAGATTGGTTATGCGTGCTTATCACAGGACAACTGGCGCGGCATACGTACGATGGTCCTAGTCATTGTGTTGCGGTCAAGCGTACTTCACTACTGGACTTTGATATGGACAATTTACTCAAATATGCCACAAATTTGTCATGGTAAGTTCAATTCAAAACTTTCATTTCTTATACTTTGACATCTTATGTTAGTTAGTGTTAACAGCAAAGCCATATCACAGCTAATTTCGAGCAACTACTACACAACAAGATCGCAAGAGGCTACATGGTATAAATTTGGAGGCGCTCTTGGAGTTGTTTTGCACGCTGATCTACCAAATAGGGGAAGAGGCCACAGCTCCTCACGTGAATCTCTGGAAAACGCGCTTTCATAGGCGGGCGGCATCGAGTGAAGCTGAAAAAGATGGCTTCGTACTGCCCCTCCTTGCGGCCGACCGAAGCTGAGCAAGTAGCCAGGGCAGAGTTGGGAGGTGGCTGGTACAGAGTGGTATCTGAATGGTAGCAGTTGACCTAAGAGAATTAGCCACGGTGGGGTCAGGGCGCTGAGGTGCAGAATTGCCGGCCAGGATGGAGTTGGGAGGTGGGCGAAGCATTGTTGTGTACTTGTGTGGGGTGAAGCGGTGGCCTAGACGAACGATGCGGAAACATGGTGGAAGAGAAATGGAAGGAAAAGAAAGAGAGGGTGCCCAAATGAAGAAGTTGAGATGTTGTTTACAGGCCAATGCCTTCATATCAGTCAAGATCAGAGTTTAATAGCGATAGGCAGTTAAGTACCATCGGTTGACGCGGTGGTGCAGACGAGCCGTACTGACCATCACGCCCCCATCCATGATCGGTTTGGTAGGTCGGTGACTGTTTTGGGTCCAAACTTTAGGGCGTACCTTCTGTTGATGCTCTCTATGGGAGTGCGGATGGACCGCAGTGCGGCATCGGATGGTCCACGATTTTGTTGCAGAAATATCTCCTTTCCGCGTCACACTTCACGGTCCGCGCACAGAGCTTGGGTGGTCTGCGATAGCGTGAAGCATCTTCCCTGTGGAAAACCCTAGATCTCGTCTCCCAGGAGAGTTCCAAGGGTGCTCCAGCGTCGACAGGTCAATCGAGACATCTCTAGATGACATAGAGGCGACTAGAGATGAAGAATAGGGTTGAGTAATACTAACACTAAGACTTAATTATAGCTACTCCCAAGTCAAGAAAGTAAAGACAATGATAATAGATTGATTTGGATTGATTGTCATGTGCCCCTTCATATATATAGGGGGATGTCTAGACCCGATCCTAGACGTTCATCAATAGAACCTGCGTGATTAATTGGATAAACACGCATGGAAAAGGGTTAGCTACTCCTAAGTCAAGAAAGTAAAGACAATGATAATAGATTGATTTGGATTGATTGTCATGTGCCCCTTCATATATAGGGGATGTTTAAACCCGATCCTAGGCGTTCATCAATAGAACCTGCGTGATTAATTGGATAAACACGCATGGAAAAGGGTTTTGTCACCTGAGTTAATCCTATCGCGGAATGTTCGGGCTACCCTACGGACTGTCCGAGGCATGGATCATCCGTGCCACATGGCCAGACTGTCCGGCCTTCCCAAGTGCCACATATGGTGCTTAACATGTGCCCAAAGCTATACATATGATCTATTGAACATATCAAAGGTATTGTCGTCCTTTCCTTTTGGTGTCGTGTTGTGCACGTCGCTTAAACCTCTCTTCATCTCTTGATCGCACGCTGTGGGCGCTCTAGGGTACTTCACCTGAGCGTCGATGCCGAAGGTGTTGCATGTTTTCCTAGCCCAAGAAGATCGTCGTAACGAATATCACTTTGCTATACTTGAACCAAACTTTGGAGAAAACAATCATTTGTTAATTTGAGGACCTTCAGCAGAGGCATACCCCAACATTTAGTGAATTAGTTTAATTCTATAAAAAATAGTCAATCTAGCTCAATTCTAGCTTAATTTTGTTGTTCTACCATAAATTAAAAAAATAGCTGAATTATCATAAAATAGTCATTTTAGTTGGACTTTTCTATCTTTAATCATTCTAACTTAATTCTAACTAATTGTAGTGCGCAGGTTCTTTAGATTCCTCCTGCACAATTAGCAATACTTAAAGACGTCGAGGCCGAGAGATCTAACTCATACATAAACTAGTTGGTGAACAAGACTCCAAGTAGCGATGTGAACTCTAATCATCCAATACATCCTTGTTGAGAGTGGTTGGATGCATGAAGTTTTGTACTCATTATGTTATTTAAAAAGGTTTGGACTTGTAAAACACTTATGACACTTAAATGTTTTTTAGAAATTCATAAATATAGTATGGATGGTTTGTGTGATGTAGATTTATTTATGTTAACGTATGTGATATGGATGAATATGATTATATGTACTTGTGATGTGGATGAATATATGTGTTTTGTAAAGGGGTGTATATATTGTGGATGGATATATATGATTAAATTGCAGGACTGTTGGTAGCACTAATTTGTGTTGGCTATGATCAACACATAAAAATTAGGGTCGTAGCCAACAAAAATTAGCTTGGCTAATTTTGGTTTGTTACTTCCATCTCATGAAAATTAGCTAGACCAATTCCTATTGATTAATGATAGCCGACTGAAAGCTTTCAGAATAGTTAATTTTCTTGAGCTATTGTAGGCCCATAAAAGTTAGGGCAATTTTTGAGTTCTTCGATGCTAACGAAAATTAGCTAATTTTATAGGCTGAGTCTAATTTCCATCGGACACCCGTAGAAAATAACTATATTGTTAATGAAATTAGGTATCGTCAATGAAATTAGATTTTATAGACAAACTCAAAATTTCATGGGCCTTAGTGCTACGAAAATTAGAGAGATTCATGTTTCCCTGTATCCTAGAAAGGAGGTCGTTTTACTTTTTTGACGTCAAGTTTGACCAGCTTGTTTTATTCAAAATATTTATGAAAATATAGAAAAAAATCAGTTAATAGTTAAAGTAAATTGAATGATAAACTAAATCATAATGAAAATAAATAATTATTATAATTTTTTTAATAAGATGATCTGATAAAACTTGGTCTCAAAAAGTCAAAACCATTTCCTTTGTAGGACGGAGGGAGTAGAAACTTTTCTAGATCTTTTTCAACTTAACACTTTTGTTGTAAATGTTGTTTTTATTTAGCTTTACATGAGTTGTTGTGAATTATTTTAGTCCAAAACAGCTTTTCACTAGCAACTATAGCGACAAATCGGTGGTGATAGATAAGTTTTTACTAGTTCGTGGCTATAACTAGCAGCAATATATTACTACCTATCGCTACTGGTTCAAAAGAGAGAACACTATCAATTTATCAATGACAGTTCAAAAGCGGATATTTCGAGCCATGATGTATGAAGAATCTACATTAGTCTTCTAGAGTATATTTCCGTATACAAAATTAATTAACTACACCTTAAATTTTTTAACTTTACCATGAGAAAGACAAAGATATACCCTAAAAAACTTTAATAAACGAATTTAATATTAATTTGGTTTTCGAGAGAAGCTGGCAAAATCTACATGGAATTTACATATAGCCTTTATGGAATTAGATACCCATGTGGCGCGGCAGCCATGTGACTGCACTTTTTGTGGAGAGGAACAGAGGAAGGAAGATGGCGCGGAAGGAAAGGCATTGCACTGCATTGTGGGCTCTGGCACGCCCCCGCACCCACAAGCCATCATTCTTCCATGTTACTTGTCACTCTGCCGCTGCACTCAAAAAATTGAAGTACTACAGTAGTCTGTAGCAACCAAAGTCAAACACATGCAAATGCAAAGTTGCAGTAGCCTACAGCAACAATCATACCATGCACTTGCTGACTTGCATACGCTAGCAGAATTCAGCACTCCCTTTGTACAATTCATATTCATACACTAGCGAGAAGCATTTAAAATTCACTTACATTAGGGTTATCTAACATGTGATTTGCTAATTAAATATTGTGCAGAAGTCAATCAATAAATACATGCATAACTAATTTAGTGCTTAGATGTCCAACAAAACACTGTTTGATTTAGCTACGATCTGGTTCTATATTCGCTTCGGATTAAAGCTGGCTATTTGGACTGCTGCAGCTGCAATTTATAAACACAAAAATATATAGAAGCAGTAGAGCCAAGCGAACAGGTTGTATGATACTCTCTTCGTCTCAAAATAGTAGTCGTTTTAACTCTAGATTTTTATATCCATATTCTTATGGATGTTTATGAACCTAGACATATATATACAACATATAGATTAATTATTGTATAAATCAAGTAAATAGATAAAATAAATTTTAATTTGGGACAGAGGGAGTACATCTGAACGCAGTAGAATCTAAGCATTACTAGCCGAAGTTTTAAAAAATGCCCACCCAATGATCCTCATAACAAGTTCTATAAAATATAATTCTTAAAAATTAGCACACATGTTAGAAACATCTGACCATTCATTCAATTGACTCATGATATATCATGTAAGTGTAACACCCTAATTTTCATGCGACTTATCTTTTAAAATAATAGGCCGTTATTTCAATTTGTCGAGCATGTCACTAATTTTTTCCTAATTAAAATTAAATAGTAAACAAGTTTAGCCTTAGGAATCTGCGTGATGCTTTTATGCTATTGTATTTCTTTTTGTTTGAGGGTATTCATATTTGGTTTGGATTCATTTTTTCTTTTTTTAGATACTATGCACATCTACCAGCACATCACCCATTCCCTTCCCATATCCCATGGCCTAGCAGCTGGCGAAGCTCGTAGCTCAAGCCCACCAGCCTAACACATCTTTTTCATTTCCCCGCAGATAGATAGGCCACCCTAGGACCACATGTCAGCCAAGTCACAACTGTCATCTCTATCCTCCTCCCTTCCATTTGTGCCACCAAAGTCTGAGCCGGACTCTAGGTATGCCTTAAGGTCCAATCCTGCACCACCTCGTCCCATCCCCATCACGCAAGTCTCGGACATCAAGACTATAAAAGCATGAGATGAGCTTCCCTCCATCCCATCTACACGCAACAGTCCCATCTACACGCAACAGTCCAAGCCTTAGTCCTACACCGAGCTTTCGAGCGTCACTTAAAACTCACAGCTTGCGTCCTAGCGCTTCTGATCTATTCCAATATATTAACAACATTGATCTTGCATCATTAGCAACACCACTTGTGCAAAAGAGCCCCTCGATTTACATATATTCAACCAACATTCCCCTTAGTTCATTGTAGGGACTAGATTACACGTTTTGCACCTTGGCAAAGAAAACAATTAAGGATTAATCCGTAATCTATTGATAGTTCATAACTTAGTCATTTTAAAACCCTTTTGCAATGAATTTGGTCCCTTTGGTATTATTTTCAAATGTAGGTTATTTTTTAACCCTCTTTGGGTTCTATTTTATTGATTGTTGTAATGTTTGCCCCAATTTGTGTTTATTGATTGCATGCTTGCTACGTATAGAATCAAAGGAGTGTTGTGGGGGATGGATATCCCTAGGGCCTCATGTACACTAAAACGTGTCCTGGCCCGCCTAGCAGGTCTTCTCCTAGGTCGACAGCTAAACGTAGCCAGGCTGGGCAGGCCCGGTCTAAGCCAACGAAAACCAACGCCCGAGTCAAGCGCTATAGGAGCACGGACGTATCGGGTGTTATAGTTGTGATTACCCGACAGGCTAAGCCCTCGGCGATAACTCGAGCGAATGGCCGAGAAGGACTCTAGATATGTAGGGATACAGTCTGCTACAAACCAAGAGATAAGCAAGTAGATAGAAATCATCACCTGTACAAGATAACTCTCCCTGGTCGTGTATATAAGGCCGAGAATTACGCCCTACCATTTTATCTCTTCTTAGCCTACAACACCCACAACTCTCAGTTTGCAATCCTCACATCAATGCCCAATCACCACTGGAAGTAGGGTGTTACGCGACTCTATGCGACCTGAACCTGTATAAGTCTGCGTGTCACCCTGTCATGTTACAACACAAACCATCGAGTCGTGATCAACGACGTCGTCCTACCCAAAAACATCACGAGGGTAACCCCGTGGTGCGCGGTCGGATCACAAACACCGACAGCTAGCGCGCCAGGTAGTGGGTGTGACGTTGATATACGACGACTCCATGGCAGTCACCTTTGAGACCATGATCACCTTCAACCCTGGAGCAATCCTCTGCTTTGAGTCCATCTCCTGGATCGTAGACCAGGAGGGAACCTTGCACCGTATAGCGGACTCATCCAGGAAGAAACCTTCCCTAGGAACGCCAAAGGCAGCTGCAAGGAAGCTACGAACAGCATGATCTAGGATCCCGCCAACAGTGCGAGAACCTCGAAAGGTCTTTGTCCTGCGCTGGATCGCGCCAAACTCGGAGGGGCCGAGGAACGTTTTGATTCCTGCAGCCTAGTCGATCAAGACGTCTCGTCCAGCACGATAAACTCTATTGTCTACCTCACCCACCTAGGTGTGGACACGGATCATTAGGCGGAGAGAAGCGAACACACCTGGGCCTAGCAAAACCTTGGAGGCACCACAAGTGATCACCCCGACCGCTCTGCCCTCAAAGGAGATGGAGGGAGAACACACCGTCGTGCCAAGCTCCTTCATCCCAGACATCCTCTTCATCCAGGGAAGAGTGGAGGGTGCACCCATTTCTAACGACGAGTCCACCATGCTGGGGGAGGAGCCCCCCAAGCACGATGCACGCCGACACTGGAACAAACGCAGCAATGTGCGACGTCACCATGAAGCCAGGGAACATGATCCAGCTCAACCCGTCTCCCAGGATGAAGCTTCTGAAGCAGGGGAAACCCCTAATGAAAGAGTGCTTCGAGATTGCCGCAACTCCTGTTGTCGTGATCGTCGCCACACTCAGTAGTGCGAGCGGGAACAAGCCGAGCAGGACGCCAGGCTTCAACGCAAGAATTCGCTTCTCGCTCGGAACCTATTCCCTGACTTTGCTCGAGCTGAATACACCAAGCGAGGTCGGAGGGGTCCTGGCTCAGATCACCAATTGCCAACCGCACACTGCCGATGCGGAGGGTTATCGGTAGGTGCTCACCTAAGCGACAACCCATCTTCTCCCCTCGCTCACCTGCTGAATGACCTACGCCATACCATCAACAGTCGATGAGACGCACAGAGCAACATCAATGCTTCGCGTGATCTCCGGCACAAGGAAGAGTTGAGGCAGCGAGAAGAGTACGATCGGGAGCATGGTGCATCAGCACGCAGCCGTGCTACCAGAACTAAGTCAGCAACAGCATCCACCAACAGTTTGCCCCCAGGTTGATCGAGGCGACATGATGCTCGCTCACCTCCCCAGGACCATCGACACGATCACCAACAGAAGGACAGGGGGACATGTGGAGTATCTGCCCTTACCCCCATGTTCGAGCAATCTAATGGCCTTACCCCCAAGGAAGAGATGAGGCAGCGAGAAGAGTACGATCGGGAGCATGGTGCATCGGCACGCAGCCGTGCAACCAGAACTGAGTCAGCAGCAGCATCCACCAACAGTTTGCCCCTAGGTTGATCGAGGCGACACGACACTCGCTCATCTCCCTAGGACCATCAACACGATCACCGTCGGAAGGACAGGGGGACATGTGGAGTATCTGCCCTTACCCCCAAGTTCAAGCAATCCAATGGCCTCCGAACTTTAAGGTCTCCAACGTCGACAAGTACGAAGACAAGCAGGACCTGAAAGGCTGGTTGGATGTCTACACGGCCGCTGCCTAGGCTGCTAGGGCGACAGAGGATGTCATGATAGCGTACATGCCCATTGTCCTGGGGCAGGTTGCGTTGCAATGGCTCCGGCATCTACCACGGCACTGCATTGACGACTGGGATGACTTCAGCTGTCGGTTTGTCGTGAATTTCCAATCTCTCTCCGACAAACCGGTGTAGCCGTGGGACCTCAAGTCCATCAAGCGCAGAACGATGAGACCCTCTGCTCGTTCCTCAGGCGTTTCCAAACAATGAGGAACCGCATCCCTGACGTGCAGAGGCAGCCGTAATCTAAGACTTCTACTGAGGGTCCAATGACTCAGCCTTCATCTGGGCTATCCTCGAAAAGGCACCGCCACCTCGAAACAGCTTTTCCGAGAAGCGGACATCTAGATCATCACCGATGAACGAGCCCAAGACCTCATCGAGAGAGCAAAGCATGCACCTCTAGCACCGAGGAAGGACATGAACTAGAAATTGGACATGCTCTGGGACAAGAGGCCTCGGGAAGAAGTGCATGTTGCTGGACCGCTGACTCCCCAGTCGCGCGACGACCACGCGGGAGTGTATGGATGCTGGAAAAGATCCTTGACTCCTAGTGTCCATGCCACAAGGAGATGCGCCACACCCTGTGAAATTGTCGGAACTTCAAGAACTTTGTAGGGCACGACCAACCGTTCCAACTGCTACTGCCTACCCACCGCGAGGAGAGCCCGCCGAGCAGGGTCAACAACAACAACATGGCAGAGGTGGTGGTGGGGCTTTCATGCGCATTGACAGGGAGGTAAATGTCATATTTGGAGGCCATGGGGCGCATGAGAACAAGAAACAACAGAAGCTCATCGATCGGCAGGTCTTGGTGGTGACCAACAGTGCCCCGCCCTGTATCAATGGTCGGAACACGCCATCACGTCCAGTCGAGCCGACCAGTGGCTCAACTTCAATCACCCTGGCAAGTACCCCCTGCTTGTCGACCTAATCATTCAAGAAAGCTGGGTCAATAAGGTGCTGGTGGATGGTGGCAGCAGCATCAATGTCACCTTCCCCCGGACACTCTAGGCTCTGGGAATTTTAATCGCCGACCTCACCTAGTTAGACCCCCCTTCTTCGGCATCATGCCGACCGAGGAAGAGTACCCGCTGGGACACCTCTACATGCTAGTCACCTTCGGCGCCCCGGACAACTATTGAACCGAGTTCCTATGCTTCAAGGTAGCAAGGTTCGATTATGGATACAATGCCATCATCGAGAGACCGAGATTGGCTAAATTCATGGGCATCCCACACTACCCGTACATGATATTCAAGATGCTGAGGCCTCAGGGTATCATCACTGTCCAAGCCGACTTCCAAGGAGCTGTCGAGTGCTTTTGGGTGGCCATCCAAATGGCTCTCACAACCGGACCCTCAATGGCGCTTCCAACATGGAGCGACGACACACCAGTAGGGGATGACCTCACAATCCCCTCGAACGAAGCATCTGCCTCTACCTCTATGCGGCTGACTAAAGAAACTAAGAGGATCAACCTTGGGTTCTTCAACGAGCGCAAGACTAGGGTCACTAGCTCTAGCCTCACTGATAAATAGAAAAGGGCGCTTGTCCAGTTTCTCCAAGATAACCAAAACGTGTTTGCATGGCAACCTATGGACATGCTGGGAGTCCCAAGAGAGCTGGTCGAGCACTAACTCAAGGTGTATCCTCAAGAGAGGCCGATCCGACCGAAGCTGTGCTATTTTACGCCCAACAAAAGAGAAGCTATACGGGTTGAATTAGCTTGCCTAGTATCAGCAGCCTTTATTAGAGAAGTACTACATCCTAAATGGCTAGCAAACTCTATTCTTGTACTAAAAAAGAATAAAGTTGATTGGTGCATGTGTGTCGACTATACCAATCTCAACAAACACTGCCCGAAGGATCCCTTCGGGCTCCCTAGAATAGATCAGGTAGGTTATTCAACTGCTGGCTACTCCATGCTCTCCTTCCTAGACTGTTACTCGGGATATCACCTGATCAGTCTAGCAATGGAGGATGAAGGAAAAACTGTGTTCATCATGCCCTTCGGGGCCTTCTGCTACACCTCCATGCGGTTTGGCCTCAAAAATGCTAGAGCGACTTACTAGAGGACTAACTAGACGTGCTTAGCTGATCACTAGGGCAAGCGTGTGGAAGCCTATGTTGATGACGTGGTGATTGAAATAGTAAACCTAGATGACTTCATTAAAGATCTCCAGCAAGTATTCAACAGCTTGTGGCGCTACCGTTGGAAGCTTAACGTGGAGAAGTGTGTATTTGGGGTGCCAGCTGGAAAGTTGCTCGGGTTTATTGTTAGCCATCGAGGAATCGAGGCTAACCTAGAGAATATTGAAGCCATTTTGAGGATGGAGAAAAATGTACAAAGGCTCACGGGGTGCATGGCAGCACTGAGTTGTTTCATCTCGGTGAGAGGGGGATGACATGCTATAAACTGCTTAAGAAAGTGAACAGATTTCAGTGGACTCCTGAGGCTCAAGAAGCACTAGAGGCACTCAAGAAATTCTTGACCACCCCTCAAGCCACCCCACTAAGCCATGGCTAGTCGGCCGGTTGTAGACCTTCTACTGTACATCTCCTGCACGACTCACGTGGTTAGTAATACGTTGGTAGTCGAGCGGGTAGAAGAAGGGCATGCATACCTAGTTCAGCACACTGTCTACATCATCAGCGAAGTCCTCGGGCCCTCCAAGATAAGATACCCTCAAGTCCAGAAGCTACTGTATGCGGTACTCCTCACTGCGCGAAAGCTGCGCCACTACTTTGACGATCACAAAGTCATAGTAGTCACGGGTTTTCCAATAGGAGACATACTCTGCAACAGAGAGGCAGTGGGGAGGAAAGCCAAGTGGGCATATGAACTCGGAGCTCACGACATAGAGTTTCGACCACACATGGCAATCAAGACCCAAGCCCTGGTAGATTTCATATCAGAGTGGACTGAACAACATGTTCCTTAGAACCCTGAATCAACCAAGGTCCGGAAGATGTACTTCGATGGGTAACTGAAACTGCAAGGAACGGGGGCTGGGATCCTCTTCATTGCCCCTGGAGGGGACCAACTCAAGTACGCACTTCAACTTTTATTCTTAGCCTCCAATAGCACAGCAGAGTATGAAGCCTTGATACATGGGCTCAACATTGCTGTGTCGCTCGGCATCAAAAGACTGATGGTGTATGTAGATTCTCTAGTTATCATGAGCCAGGTCAACAAAGATTGGGACTGCCCCACCGATTCAATGGGAAACTACTACGCCACGGTCATGAAGATCCAAGATAAATTCGAATGCTTAGAATTCCACCACATAGATACGATCGTAACACAGCAACAGATGCAGTGTCAAAGCTAGGCTCAAGTCGGGCACAAGTTCCACCCGGCATCTTTGTCCAGGAAATATAGTAGCCGAGCACCACGATAGGGCCAGCAGAGGAATGCAAGGCAGTGGAGCAGGCAGATCCAGACCTGAAGGACTAAGGGAACCAATTATCAAATACATCAAAAATGAGGAGGAGCCTGACGATAAGGTCGTTGCCGAGCGCATTACAAGGCAGTCGGCCCATTATGCTATCATAGGAGGATTGTTGTACAGGAGAGGGGTCACCAGAGTACTCATGAAAAGCATTCACTTAGCTATTGGGAAGCATTTGCTAGAAGAGATCCTTGCAAGGAAGTGCGGAGTACATGTAGTCTCAAGAACTCTAGTGGAGAAGGCTTTCAGAGCAGGCTTCTATTGGCCAACAACAAAGAAAGATGCAGCTAACTTAGTCCAAAGATGCGAAGCGTGCCAGTTTCTAGCTAAGCAGCAGCACCTACCAGCTCAACAACTGCAAACTATTCTAGTCACCTGGCCAGGCTAGATATGATTGAACCTTTCAAGAAGGCTCAAGGAGGGTACACCCACTTGCTGGTCACTATCGACAAATTTACAAAGTGGATAGAGTACAAGCCGAGTGCAACCCTGACCTCAGCCAAGGCAGTGGAGTTTATCCAAGAAATCATATTCAGATTTGGGATACCCATGAGCACAACAGGAATTCAGACAATTCCTATCGGCCAGGAATCGACGGGAATTAGCCTTGTACTGATGGGAATAGGTAATTTCCGTCGGTTTATGGTTAATTCCCGTCGGTTTGTGATTGACGGGAATTACTGGTCGGGGTTTGGATTATTCCCGTCGGTAGCGAACGAGAATTACCTTTAATTCCCATCGACCGAGGGTGGCCCATGGAAAGTATTTGAATTATTTCCATCGGCCAAGGTGGCCGACGGGAATTAGCTTTAATTCCCGTCGACCGTTAATTACCGTCGACCGCCAATTCCCGTCGGTCGTTTCTGGTCCATGGGAATTATTTGAATTATTCCCGTAGGCCGTGCGTGGCCGACGTGAATTAACTGACCCATGGGAATTAGCCAGTTAATTCCCGTCGGCTATGGCCAAGCCGACCGGAATAAACCATTCCCCCTGCAAACCAACAACCAATGAAACCCTTATTTCTACACAATATTGTACACAACACACATAACATAGCACAGACAAAATATAGATCAATATTGGTCATATTACAAACATCACAAACTTCACATTACAACCACGTAATTAATTCAAACATCACAAACTTCACAATACCAACATAGCTTACATAACCATTTCAAATAGCAACAACAAGATAAGTTAACGAGTTTAGTTCACGAAAACACATAGCGTGCATGAGCTAAGAAACAAAGACGACCAAGCATCATAATCAGGGATAACCACAACTTGGATGGTTAGAGCTTTGGCCGCTGCCGCCACTAGGAGGAGGGTACGCGAAGAGGGAGTCAACAAATCCAGTTCTTGTGGGATCAGACCCACTCCCATCCGCTTCGGACGTAACCTATGCAAGGATGCAAATATCAACATGTTTAATGCAAATATCAACAAGTTGAATGGAAATATCAACAAGTTAAGTATAACAGTGTATAAAATTGTCGAGAGTTATCAAACGTACCCTATCTCTAGGTGTAGGTATATGTGTCGGTGGGGTGTTGAACTGTTCAGTCCCCAGTCCCTATTTAATGAATATTCAACAAGTTAAGTATACTGTTCATGTTTTGCTACTAAACTAACTATATGAATTGCTAGTTTAGAGAATGTTATTAAGAGAATTTGCTAAGATTAACGTACCGGAGCTGGTGTGAATGCAAACTGGCTCCATTGTGGTGGCGGTGGAATGTTTGGTGCCATGCCCTGTTGCTGTATTAACTCTTAAACATAGGTGTTACTATTGAAGATGCTGTATTGAAATATAAGAATTTAGAGTTCGGATTATCTATACTTACTTGATACATAGCTTGGTTATATGCACTGCAAAACTCCATAAATTCCCGTTGATGTCTCATCTCCTCACGCATCCTTATAATCTACATCCCCTGCTCGTTCGGTTAACGAGAGCACGAGCTACGGGAAGACGAACCTGTCCTCCAAGATCACACCGACGACGACTCAATGAATCCATCGAAAAGTGTGTATCTATAAGTGATTCAAAAATTGTGATTATTGCATGATCAATTTAGTATCAACCATGTAATTTCATAAGTTACCCCTAACATAATTCACATAAATTAACCCTAGCATAATAAAATTAAATTAACCATAAGATATATGCAACAATAAGATAACTAATATCATCAAATTAATCAATTCAAACTTATAATATAAATTAACCCTAACAATAAATACCATCAAATTAATCAATTCAAATTCACAACTTGAAGTTACAGTAACTAATATCATGCATAAATTCACATTGATTAAAATTACCCTGCCAATATTACGCTAATTCCAATCAAATGAGATTTAACTCCCATCGACTATAAAAAACTGACGAAAATTAATAATTGTGCTTCATGTATAAATTAACTCTTGTGGAGGACGACGAGTGGGTGCGAAAGTTGGTGTAGGGACACGACACGACGAGTGAGCGACGAACGTCAAGACGAGGTGCAGTAGACCTGTGGTCGGCGGAGCGTCGATCAGACGGTGGAGCGGCAGCTGGACACCAGGGAGATGGCCGGGAGGGGCACGACACGGAGGACACGAAGGTGGCGAGGTGGACGGTGGGGGCGAGGCCGGGGCACGGTGGGGCGCCGTCGGGGGTGGGCGCGATGCCGAGAATCCGCGAGAGCGGGCCGGGACGAGGCCGAGGCGAGCTAGGCGGCAGAGTCGTCTGCGGCGAGGTGGACAGCGGGGACGGGGCGGGGGCGGGGGCGAGGCCGAGCCACGGTGGGGCTGCGACGGAGCGACGGTGAGACGGTGCGACAGGAGCAACGCGTGGGAGATGAGTGGAATTGAGGCAAAGCGGTCGGGCCGAGGCCCATTAAATCAGTAATCCCCGTCGGCCATCAGTTAGGACCGACTAGGGTTATTTCAAAACCCTTATCCCCGTCATCTTGGCCTACGGGAGTTATTTGAAAACCCTTATCCCTGTCGGCCACCAGCTAGGGCCAATGGGAGTTAGGGGTTCAAGTGCGTCTGGGCTCGGCACGTTTCTCGAAAACTTAATCCCCATCGGCGTGGCCGACGGGAGTTATTTCAAAACCCTTATCCCCATCGGCCACTAGTTAGAGCCAACAGGAGTTAAGGGTTCACGTGCATCTGGGCTCGGCGCATTTCTCAAAAACTTAATCCCCGTCGGCTATTGTCGTCGGTTAACAATTTTGACCGACGGGGATTATTAAGACACATCGACTGAAATGAAATCGACGGGGGTTAGTTAATTTCTGTCGGTTATTTGAAAACCGACGGGAATTAATTTCTGTCGGTTCCTGTTGTGAGTATCATCACAGACCTGGGATCAAACTTCACCAGTGCAGAATTCTTTGACTTTTGCGAACAGATATGCATCCAAGTCAAGTATGCGTCGATGGCACACCCAAGAGCTAATGGGCAAGTGGAGAGAGCCAATGGAATGGTACTCGAAGCACTCAAAAAAAAGTATTTGACAAAAATGAAAAGCTCACGGGGAAGTGGATCAATGAACTGCCTTACGTAGTATGCAGTCTGTGAACCCAACTCAGTCGAGCCTTTCATGGAAATATTCCATTTTTCATGGTATATGGATCAGAGGAAGTGTTACCAGCAGACCTGGTCTTCGGAGCACCCATAATAACATTTGAGAACATAGTAGAGGCAGAAGCAACCAAGATCGAGGAAGTTTATGTGCTAGAGGAGGAATGCCCAAATATAGTCATTCAGTCGGTCAAGTACCAACAAACCCTGAGGCGCTACCACGATAAAGCAATACGACCCCGAGCATTCGTAGTAGGAGACCTGGTGCTTCGTCGCATACAAGTAGGGGAAGGACCGCACAAGCTATCACCACCATGGGAAGGACCCTTTGTTATCGTAGAAGTAACTCGGCCAGGGTCTTACCGACTAACTCAGATGGACGAGACTCCAGTAGGGAACTCATGGAATATCGAGCATCTCAGAAAGTTCTACTGGTAGTAGCACCATAAACTCTAGATGGTGAAATACACTTAGTAAACTGGAGACCTCATTATCAATAAAGCTTCTGTGTTCATCCACATACAAACTCTCAAGTAGCAATCAACTTAAGTCAGTAACGCCTTATGTTGACACAATGCGCTCATGCCTACAAAACTCAGGGTGCCTACTATACCCTACTAACGGAGCGATCTTCTAAAGTCGGAAACTCCTTAACTCAGTGCAACACGCTCACGCTTACAAAACCAATGGTGCTTACAATACCATACTAACAGAAACAATCAGCTAAAGTTGGAAGCAACTCAATGCTCAATAAGGCCTCGGTATACCTCAAAAAATAAACCATTCCAAAAGAAAATGTCCTCTGACTTAATCAACTAGTATCCAGTTTTTTGTTCTAAGCACTATGACAGAGCATCCCCACGAGGAACATTGCTTACAAGACCACCAGAAGTTGATGGATTACTCGAGGTACCCGATGTAGCGAGTACGTACGCCACAATGTTATAGGGTAGCACGACGTCGGACCTCTTCATTAATATTCGGCCAGCTTGGATCACCTTATCCATTGCCTTGTCACACCACACCTTCATGATAACACAGTCATCCTCCAAGATCTTGATATCACAATGAACAACTTCCGTGTTGCAACGAGCAGCTTCCAGCTCTAGCGACACCAGCTTCTTCGAGGCGCGGAGCTCCTTGATGACGGAATCCTTCAAAGACAAAGACTTGCTGAGCTTTCAACACTTCGTTCAGGGACTCTTTCAGCTCGTCCCTCTTACGCTCCAACTCCGCCATGGTGAAGCAATGGCTCCTCTCCATGGTGGTAAGGGAGCTAGTGGCGTCCCAGTATAGCTTGTCTAGGTTGTTCTGGGAGTCAAGTTTCCGCATCTCCTTCTACAGGTGGGAGAAACTTTGGTAATAGGTTGAAAGCATGGAATAGGCGACTTGGAGCTCCCGGCAGGTTACCTCGTGAGTTTTCTTCTTCGAGTCAAGCTTTGCATGTAGGGAGGAATTCATGACACTAGCACCGTCAAGAAACATAGTCGCCTTACCTCGTGCACACCTCTCCTCAGCATTAGAACACCGCCGAGTCAAAGCTGGAATTTTTTTGCAACAATCTGTAATATAAACTTCATAAATGGACATGAAGCATCATCAATTAGCTCACCTGTGTTTGTAGATTTCAGATCATGTATCTATTTTTGAAGAGAAAGAGGGTTCCACTGTGATAAGGAAGAAATTTGCTTAGGCACAGGAGCAACCCATGATCTCCGCTGAGTGGACACCAAGTCCAGGATGCTTTGTGGATACAAAAGTCAGCAAAGAGAACACCCATTGACAGAAGTACAGTAGAGCAGGGATATACATACCTGAAGGTTGGACAGGAATGAGGGAAATCCCAAGGCCGGAGGCATCGATGTACTCCTAGAAGAAAGGACATTGACAGAAGACACATCACGAACAGGACTAGGCATCAAAGGAATGGGGTAATCCAAGCTAAGTGCAGCACCCATTGGGATCTCAACTCTAGGAGCACCCATTGGGTCTTCAGTACCATGGCCACCAACCTCTAAGGTGGCCAGGCTAGCTAGACCAACGAGAAGATCAGAACTTGTCACCACAGCGTCATAAGCCTAGGGCATTGGCGACCCCACATGAACATCCATGGAAGTAGTAGAGAGGTAGCCGATCGCAACATCATCGGGGGCTGGGGCACCCTCGGAGGCTGAAACATCCTCGGGGGCTAGAGAGCCATGGAAAACTGGCAGGGTTACCTCTTGCCCAGCCAGCAAGCTAGTAGAGAGCGTGTCATCTGGGCACTCTACACGGACGTCGATGGCCCTGATCTCAGGAAGTTCAAGCAAAAGATCCTTAGGAATAGCTTCATCCAGCACTCTGTCAATAGCAGACATAGTCAAACCCTAGATATTCACTAGCCCTGAGGGAGCGAGGCTCGGAATGTTGCCACCGGCTTTACTGCTCCATTCCCTATGAACCAGGGGGAGTGCCTCTTCATCATCATCATCATCATCCACATATCTGCTAGCCCTCGTACCACCAATATCCTCCACAACATCCTCCATATCAGCATCCAATGTACTGTCACTAGGGTTCAGTGCAATAGGGGCGGTCGCTAGCTCCAAACCCGACGAACGATGAAGCCTTCTCTTCTTATTTACCTCGACATATTCAACCTGAGAGTCTGCCTAGCATGTTCTCTTGCGATGGGTACCTTCGGGACCCCACTGACCAAGAGCTCCACCCCTCGACTCAACTCACGCTAACTCAGACGACTCGCCAGCCAGCATACCAAGAACATCATCAATTTCAGAGTCGTTGGCAGTAGCTTGCATCAGACAGTGGGTTTGTTTTTCCTATTCAGGCAGACTCTTGTGTGCGGCAACAATGGCCTCCACTTCATTGGAAGAAGGTCGCACTCTATGACCTGGACTCCCATCCTCCCCTAAGACGGGTGGATTGGACACGAACTCAGAAAAAGAGCTCTGCAGCAACAAAATCCCATAGTGAGAACAGGGCATACAACGACCTGACATAGTAAAGTACAGATAGCTGAGACTTACCATCGGGGAAGGTTCCAAGCAGAGTAAGAACGAGGAGCACCAACATTCAAGACAACACCTCTCAGCATCTTTTCAACGTGCTTCAAGACACTCCCCTCAGATATTTGTCTGTTCGTAACTCGGGAAGAGTCATTCACTCCAGTGTAGATATAGGCTAGGTAAACTCTATCCTTCACAGGCTGAATGTTCTTGAAGACAAAGTCGATGACAATAGCCTCGACAGTCAAATCTTTATCTTTGAAACTAGCTATCTCAGCAAGCAGAACTCTAGCTTCAACAACCTCTAAGTCAGTTGGGGCCTCTATCCAACTCGGCACTCGAACATCAGGATGCCTTCTAGAGCGGGCGTGCAGTGACTTGTGGTGATTTTCCATGGTAACCCACTCAAAGCACCATCCTTTGATGCTATCCTTGCAGGCTTATTCGGTTATTTTCAATCCATATGGATTAGAGGGGATTGATACGGATTGGGAGAGATTTTGACTTACTAGGGATTCAACCCCCCTCAATCCCCCCAATCCATATGGATTGGGGTAGAACCGAACAAGGCATTAAAGGCATATCAAGATACTCGGTCTTCCTACCCCGACGAAGTTCCAAACTAGCGTCACTGACCAACTCAAGCTGCCCCTGGCCATTCTAGGTTTGCAGCGATGTAGATACTTCCACAACCCATAGTGCGGATAAACCCGTGAATGTGTCCTGATCCTTTGGGACTCAGATGTGATACAATTACTAGTCCCAGGAGGCTAGTAAACACATTCCTTTCTTCAAATAGTATAGAGTTTCGAATAACAGTTATTACAATACCAAAATACAAGCTCTAGCGAGCCTAGAAACAAAGCACAGTGGAAGAACATTTAGCCCAAACCACAGGCAGACTGGGTGCAGACACAACCCCTTCTAGTCGAACATAGCGCAAAAGAAGTCTTCAGCTGCTGAAAAGCCTAAATAGATCTGCGTGAATACACTAGGTATTCCGCAAGCCCGTCCCACCCGTAAAGAGATAGAGACCTATATAGTACATGCTTGGTATGGTGGAGTTGAAGTCACTCTTTTGTTTTTCAGAGAAGGGCTATACATTGATGGTTTACCCCAGTGAGAGAAGTAGCACATTTTCACACTCAACCACCACTTTTATTTCCAGAAACACCCACCCACACTTCCACTGTTTACAAAGATCAAAAACACTAATTGCCATACCACACCAGACTCGTCCATACCAGTGGACACGGATTATTCAAATAGGTTTCAAACTCTGCGCAGAGGGGTACACTTTACCCACTAGTCCGGCTCTGTAGTCTCATGGCCAATGAGACTCGAATCCAAACCTCTTTCCTTCCTTGCACGTCCTTACCTTAATGGTTATACCGGAAGGAGTCAGGCCACCGCCATGCCCAAACAGGACAAAACGTTCCCCCTCCTTATCCTCCCGGTGCTCCCCAGCCATCATAACCCTAGGGTTTGGACCGTACAAGTTCAGATTGAGTGACTGCCCATACAGTCTCGAGTGGTTGTACTTGACATGAGTACATGTAGTGAAGGATGACAAACTGGTCCTTATATGAGGGGACAATCCTTCCTGCTCATACCTAACCCGACTGAGCCAACACCAGAGGCCCTCCCCTAAACTAGAGAGTCCCTGACCATCCCACTCAAAAGGTGATAAGGGTGAATACCCTTCATCATACACTTCTTTGAAAACATTTTCCTCTTTAGAGAAACCACCATTTCCTCGACCCACATTTTGTACTCAAAAGATATTCTTTAATGCAGGCCATCTCTCGACTCATAATGCATAGAACCCAACCCATATTCTTGGCTTAGGCAGTGGTAGAAAGAATAGGTAATTCATGCATCAAGGGAAGAATGGACTTGCCTTCGTCGAAGTTCTCTTGGTACGAAAGGTGTATTTTTGAGAGGTCGGGCTCCTGCCCTTCTTTCGGAGATACGATTTCCGAAGGGTCGGATCCCTCTTCGCCTAGCACAAACAGGCAATAAACACTACATCAACCATGGTGGCTTAGCAAAGTGTGTCAAGTTCCAAATATTATTATTATGTGACTTAAAGAATATCTGGAGTTTTTTTGGTGCATAAAATATCAACATATATACATATATATGAAAATAAGAAAAGAAAAAAGGGAAAAGCAAAAAAGGAAAAGGGATTCTCGGTTAGCTGGGCCCAGGGGTGATTTTGGCCCAGCGAGCGCGCTCGCGCGTGCGACCACGTGGGCAGCCGGCCCAACTCGGCCTGCCAGTGGGAGCGACACGGGGATGGCGTCGTGGGCACGGGCCCACATGCCAGCGAGGGGGAGGGGGAAACGACGTTAGGGGGCGAGACGGGAGATCAGGCCGGGAGGGAAAACCGGTCGTCGGAGCTCGACGGTGGTTCTCTGCCGGTGATCCGGTTCCGGGTGGTTGGGGAGGTGGCGAAGCACGGGTAGGGGGTCATGGTGGAGGGGTCAATTTGACTGATAGGCACTTAGGATGGCTGGTCCACGGTGAGGTGGCAGGTTCTTGCGGCAGTGAGGTCAGCAGTGGGGCTACTGGGTGCGATAGGCGAAGGAGAAGGGCGAGCTGAGCTTGTGGCGAAGTGGCGATGCTCGTGAACTATATCAATTGGACTTTAAGGCACCTTAGAGGGGAGAGAAAGACTCACCAGAGAGGGGAGAGATGACGACGCCGAGCTCAATTGGGTCCAGGGGAGGGGAGGGAGTGGCCGAGGCTGGTGCGAGGAGATGAGGGGCTCGGGGCGATCCTTTTATAGGCGGCCGGGGAGGGGGGGAAGGAGGAGGTGGCGTGCACCAGCGAGGTGCGCAGCGATGGCCATGATGGCGCACAGTGGTGGCGTTGGGATGGCTCGGGCAGTAGGTGGCGACGGGACGGCTCGGTCATAGGGCGCGGGGACGCAAGGCGCCAATTTGGCTTGTGAGTGAGTTAATGGCGAGGAGACGGGGCGGACGGTGGCCGGTGACAATCGCATCGATGGTCGATCACGGGCGAGAGAGAAGGGACTGAAGAGTGGGACCGGGTTGTCAGCGGAAGAGCGGGTGCGTGGGAGAAAGAGAAGGCGCGGCTGACGGGTGGGGCCGAGCGGTCAGCGGGGGAGGGAAGAGAGTGGCGCGCGGGAGATGGGCCACGTGGGCCGTGAGCGGGGGCAAGGCGTGGGCGCGCGGGAGAGATGGGGCGGGAGACTTGGGCCAGATTCGGCCCAGCCGAGAGGGAAGGGTTTTCTTTTTCTTTTCTCTTTTCTCTTTTCTCTTTTCTTTTCCTTAAACTCTTTATCCTTTAAACAAAAATTCATAAAAATTTCCTAGGTGCCCAAAATGAAATATTCTATGTGAAGTGCTACTAGCAATCATGGTGCATGCATATGATGAATATAATGCTTCATGGGGGTCTTAGGAGGTAATTAGGGGGTAAGGAGTTTAGGGTTTCTAACCTCGAAATCAAAATTTGGGATGTTACAGACCTACCCCACTTAAAAGAATCTCGCCCTCAAGATTCAGAATGGGTTTGAGAAAGGTAAGGGTATTCCTTCCTCAATGAGTCCTCACTTTCTCAGGTAGCCTCCTCTTCTCCTTCTCTGCTCCACTGGACTCTACAGAGCCTTACTTCTGAATTTCAGGTTTTTCGAATGGCTGAATCGAGAATCTTCACTAGTTTTTCTCGGTACTACAGATCCTTCTGAATCTGAACTGATTCTTCTGTGATGTGACTCTCTAGTACTTTCAAGCATTTGCGAAGCTGAGATACATGAAATACATTGTGGATATCTGGCATGGACTCTGGTAACTGAAGGCGGTAAGCTGCGGGCCCTATTCTGCCGATGATAGGATAGGGGCCGACGTGATGAGGACATCACTATGAGTACGACTACACCATCAGCACCTCCACATGAAGCGCCCCTTCCTTCATTAGCAGGGCCAATCACTCGGGCCGGTGCCAGAGATCTTAACTTCGTCATGCTTCTGAAGAATGAGGGCCCAGAAGAATAGACGACCAGCCCAACTGCGGCCCATAGTGGATGACCTAGGGTTGTCCACCCCTAGGGGCTACGCCCCCTCTCTATTTATCTAGGAGCTACGCCTCCTTTGTTCTGTGAGTTTTGTTTTACGTTAGCTTTAGCTACTTTTGAACACGCGCAAATCAGCGCTGTCTTCGTGTATTCAGAACTCCACCCTCGAGCAACAGATTAGATTGCTCGCATCTTTTTCTTGTTCGTTCTTCGATTACGCACAGGAAACGATCTTCGTGATCAGGCCCATCTCGCATCAGCAAGGTCGGTAACCACAGAGAGTTGGTTCAGCGATTGCATTGGCGCCTCGGGCTTGCTTGTCGTAGTCGGATTGCAAGGGTCATCTTCCGCCAAATCGGAATTATCTCTACTCGCCGAAAGATCGGGCACCTCAGCTATATCAAGTGGCATCAGATTGCCAGGTTGATCGGTGAGTTTATCAAGTGTTTTTTTCTCCTACAGTCCACAAAACCACATAAAAATTCAGGTTAGACCTTATCCTAGCACCCTTTTGAACCTCGCACTTTCTTTCAATAATCTGCATTGTTGAATTTGTGTGCTTGCGCGACATTTGTTGTTGGTCGCATTGTGTTTTTTTCACCATCCTTCTTTCTTCCACCATTCAAACCCTAGCGTGCCGCCATCATCTCCCATTTGATCACGCCACAAACCGAGTCAACACCGCTTCCTTGTTTTTCTCCTTCGTTTATGTCAAAAAAAACAGAAACATAAAAAAAGAAAAAAAGAAAAAGAAAGAGAAAGGATAGAACCAGAGAACAAACAAAAAATAGGGAAAGAAAACAAAGCGGTTGTCTCATCTCGGTCGGTTTAACCATAACTTAAGGTACCTTCCTTAAACCGGGCATAACTTTTCGCTCGGTTGTTCAAAAAATCCGAAAATTTTACAGGAGCTTGTTGACACCATTCTGAGGCCAGCCTGTTTGGTTTCGATAAAATTGCCAAAAAATTTCAGGAAAATAAAGAAAAAAATCGTCAAAGTTCTTGCACGCTTTTTAGAGAACTTGCTCTTTTTCTGTAGACCACATCCGATCTCTGTTTTAGGTGAAACTTGGTGTAGCTCCTATTTTGTTGCTTCTTGTGCTGGGAAAAATATCAAAAAATCATACAAAAAAGAAAAACAAAATCACCTGTGATTCCTACTAGTGCCTTTTTGGCCTCGCTAGTACAATATTTACGGTACTGCCATTTTGCTAGTTCCATCCGTCCTTTGCACTTGTGGCCAGCAATATAGTTTCGTGTTTTGCACTATAATTCAACTTTGCATTATTGTTTGATCATGCTAATCCTTGACTTGAGTGTAGCCTACCCAGAACTCCACATATTTCTACGACGAGCAGGTTTCTGTTTCTCCAGGAAAACGCTCATCCAATCTTTCATCGGTTCCACCTATTGGTTGCAGTTCACCACTGTGGCTTGGTAAGAACGGATAAGAACTTGATAACAGCATTTCATTGAGCGAGTTGTCACCACCATTCCCCTGTTGTCGTCGGTTTTTTCTCCTTTTGGTGTTTTGGTGTTTGCGCTAACTATGGCAGGAGCACACGACACGGCGGATGTCTAGTTGCAGGAAGTAAGGGGACAAGTTGATGGACTTGCTGCTGACATTAGGACGATGCATGAACGGCTTGATTCAACGGTCACTTCGATGATCGCGCATTTCAATAAGCTTGACCTTGCTCAAACGGCAACTCACACCACACTCGACACCATCCTGGCATGCCTTGATGCGTTGACCACAAAGATGGAGCAGGACTACGGTGGTGACACTGAGCAGGACGATGGAGATCGCCGTGGTCGTGCACGCCGTGTGGTTCGTCATCCTCCTAATGACTCATTTGCTAAGATTAAATTTAAAATTCCATCTTTTAATGGTAAATATGATCCTGCTGCATATCTTGATTGGGAATTGGAGGTAGAACAGAAATTTTCATGCCATGATATTCCTGCTAATAGCCAAGTGAAGGCTGCCATTAGTGAATTTACTGATTTTGCTTTAATTTGGTGGCGTGAGTATAAACAAAAACTTTCCATTAACGGTGTCACTACTTGGACCCAATTAAAAACTTCCATGCGCCATAGATTTGTTCCTTCCTATTATGCTCGTGATTATAACAAAATGCAGCGTTTTCAACAAGGTTCACAATCTGTTGAGGAATATTACCAGGAGTTACAGAAGGGTATGCTTCATTGTGGTTTGGTTGAGTCGGATGACGCTGCTATGGCGTGTTTTCGTGGTGGTTTGAACAGGGAAATTCAGGACATACTTGATTATAAGGATTATTTTGATATAACCACATTGTTTGAATATGCTTGCAAAGCTGAATGTGAAGTGCAGGGACGACGATCAAAGACATACCAACTCTTTTGTAGGTCGGGGTTCGACACACAGCTCAACTCCTTCCAGCCCTGCACCTTCTACGCCTAGCACTACACCGCGCACAGGGACGGCCAAGCCAGCGGCGCCCCCTGCCAAAGGCGCCGTTTCTTCCATAGGACGTAAACGGGATATTCAGTGCCATCGTTGCAGAGGGTTTGGGCACATGATTCGGGACTGCCCAAACAAGCGTACCTTGCTTATACGTGACAATGGTGAGTACTCTTCAGCCAGTGATTCCGAGGAAACTAGTCAAGCTATGATTGCCACTAACCATGCAGAAAATGAGGAAGTCCACGTTGATCCCATCGACGCCGATAGGTATGAGAGTCTTGTTGTGCAGCGTGTTCTCAGCACATAGTTTGCCCAGGCCGAAAAAATCAGTGACACACTCTATTCCATACCAAGGGCGTTGTGCACGAATGGTCGATTCGCATCATCATCGATAGTGGCAGCTGCAACAATTTGGCAAGTACAACTTTGGTAGAGAAATTATCCTTGCCCACTCGTGCACACCCACATCCGTATCACATTCAATGGCTTAATGATGTTGGTAAAATAAAGGTAACATGTTCGATACGTGTCCCCTTTTCGCTGGGTTCTTATTCTGATTATGCTGATTACGATGTTATTCCTATGGAAGCATGCTCTTTGTTATTGGGTCGACCTTGGCAATATGATACTGATAGTTTACATCATGGTCATTCAAATCATTATTCTTTCATGTTTAAAGGCCAGAAAATAATTATACACCCAATGACCCTGACCAAATTTTGAAAGATGATCTTACTAGGGCTGCTAAAACTGCACAACAAGTCAAATCAACATCAGCCGCACCTATTAAATCTGAAATCAAGTTGCACTCTCCTGTTTTACTTGCTACACGTGCTGATTTTGATGATCTCTATGAAGCTCATATGCCCTGTTATGCACTTGTATGCTCGTGCATGCTTGTTCCGCTTTATGATGCACCGTCTTTAGATATACCCCCTGCTGTTGTAAACTTTTTGCAGCAGTATGCTGATGTTTTTCCTACGGACTTACCACCGGGTCTTCCTCCGCTCCGTGGCATTGAGCATCAGATCGATCTCATCCCCGGCGCTTCTCTTCCGAACCGCGCCCTGTACCGTACAAATCCAGATAAGACGAAGGAGATCTAGCGCAAGGTGCAGACGCTGCTTGATAAAGGTTACATTCGTGAGTCTCTTAGCCCTTGCTCGGTTCCTGTTTTACTCATTCCAAAGAAAGATGGGTCATGGCGTATGTGCGTAGATTGTCGTGCTATTAATAACATCACAGTTTGTTATCGATATCCTATTCCACGCCTTGATGATATGTTAGATGAGCTTGGTGGTGCCGTTATTTTCTCTAAGGTTGATTTGCGTAGTGGTTACCATCAGATTAGAATGAAACTCGGTGATGAATGTAAAACAGCTTTTAAAACGAAATTTGGTTTATATGAATGGTTGGTTATGCCATTTGGATTGACTAATGCTCCCAGCACCTTTATGCGTTTAATGAACGAAGTTCTACGGGCCTTCATAGGTTTGTTTGTTGTTGTTTATTTCGATGATATCCTTATTTACAGCAAGTCTATAGAGGAGCATTTATAACATTTGCGCACTATTTTTGATGCTTTGCGTGCTGCTCGCTTGTTTGGTAACATGGAAAAGTGCACATTTTGCATGCAACGTGTCTCGTTTCTTAGTTATGTGGTTACTCCGCAGGACATTGAGGTGGATAGCAGCAAGGTTGAAGCCATTCAGGACTGGCCTACACCAACGATGGTCACCCAAATTTGGAGTTTTCTTGGACTTGCAGGATTTTACCGCCGTTTTGTGCGTGATTTTAGCTCCATCGCTGCCCCTTTGCACGAACTCACAAAGAAAGGTGCGTCTTTTGCTTGGGACCCCCACAAGAAGAGGCGTTTAACACTTTGAAAGATAAGTTAACCCATGTTGCACTCTTACCATTGCCCGACTTTTAGAAAGTGTTTGAACTTGAATGTGATGCTAGTGGTATTGAATTAGTTGCTGTTTTGTTACAAGAAGGAAAACTGGTTGCTTATTTCAGTGAAAAATTAAGCGGCGCTAGCTTGAGATATTCTACTTATGATAAGGAACTTTATGCTTTAGTTCGCACTTTGCAAACATGGCAGCACTACCTTTGGCCTCGTGAGTTTATAATTCATTTTGATCATGAGGCTTTAAAACATATTCGTACCCAAACAAATCTGAACCGTCGTCATGCTAGTTGGGTAGAATTCATCGAGTCCTTTCCTTACATCATTAAACACAAGAATGGGAAGGAAAATGTCATTACTGATGCGTTGTCCCATAGATATACCATGCTTTCACAGTTAGAATTTACAATCTTTGGCTTGCAAACTTTGAAAGATCAATATGTGGATGATGCTGATTTTAAAGATTTCTATATACATTGTAAGGATGGCAAACCCTGGGGAAAATTTCACATACAGGATGGATTTTTGTTCCGCGCTAACAAGCTGTGTATTCCAGCAAGCTCGGTTCGTCTTTTGTTGCTACAGGAAGCTCATGGAGGCGGTCTCATGGGGCACTTTGGCATTTACAAGACATATGAGGTGCTGGTCGCACTCTTCTTTTGGCCTCGGATGCGCCGTGATGTTGAGCGTCTTGTTGCACGTTGCACTACTTGCCAGAAAGCTAAGTCACGTTTGGGCAACCATGGTTTGTATATGCCTTTGCCTGTCCCTTCTTCTCCTTGGCTTGATATTTCTATGGACTTTGTTTTGGGCTTGCCTGGAACTAAGAAGGGGAGGGATAGTATTTTTGTGGTTGTTGATAGATTCTCTAAAATGGCTCACTTTATACCTTGTCATAAAACTGATGATGCTAGCATTGTTGCTGAATTGTTCTTTAGAGAAATTATTCGTTTACATGGTATTCCAAAAACAATAGTCTCTGATCGCGATGCTAAGTTTCTAAGCCATTTTTGGAGATCTCTTTGGAATAAATTGGGAACTAAATTGTTATTTAGCACCACTTGTCACCCTCAGACTGATGGACAAATAGAGATAGTAAATAGAACTTTATCTACCATGCTTAGGGCTGTTTTAGACAAGAATTTGAGACGTTGGGAGGATTGTTTGCCTCATGTTGAATTTGCTTACAATCATGCCACACATTCTTCTACAAAGATGTGCCCTTTCCAGATTGTTTATGGTTACATCCGAGGGCACCTATTGATTTGATTTCACTTAATGCTGTGAACGCCCCACATGTAGATGCTGCTGCACATGTTGAACAAATGATTACCATACATGAACAAACAAAACAGAACATTGCTGCTACTAATGCAAAAAATTAGGTTGCTGGTAGTAAAGGAAGAAAACTTGTTACTTTTGAGCCAGGTGATATGGTTTGGTTGCACTTGAGAAAGGATCGGTTTCCTACTTTGCACCGTTCTAAATTAATGCCTCGTGCTGCTGGTCCTTTTAAGGTGCTAACAAAGATTAATGATAATGCTTATATCCTTGACCTGCCTGCGGAATTTGGTGTTTCCACTAGTTTTAATGTTGTAGATTTGAAACCATTTATGGCCGAGGATGAGGAGTTGTCGTCGAGGACAAATTCACTTCAAGAAGGGGAGGATGATGAGGACACCACTATGTGTACGACTACACCAACAGCACCTCCACATCAAGCGCCACTTCCTTCATTAGCTGGGCCAATCACTTGGGCCTGTGCCAGAGATCTTAACTTCGTCATGCTACTGAAGAATGAGGGCCCAGAAGAATAGACGACCAGCCCAACTGCGGCCCATAGTGGATGACCTAGGGTTGGCCGCCCCTAGGGGCTGCGCCCCCTCTCTATTTATCCAGGAGTTGTGTCTCCTTTGTTCTGCGAGTTTTGTTTTACGTTAGCTTTAGCTACTCTTGAACACTCGCAAATCAGCGTTGTCTTCGTGTATTCAGAACTCCACCCTCGATTAATAGATTAGATTGCTCGCATCTTTTTCTTGTTCGTTCTTCGATTGTGCACAGGAAATGATCTTCGTGATCAGGCGGATCTCGCATCAGCAAGGTCGGTAACCACAGGGAGTTGGTTCAGCGATTGCATTGGTGCCTCGGGCTTGCTTGTCGTAGTCGGATCGCAAGGGTCATCTTTTGCCAAATCGGAATTATCTCTACTCGCCGAAAGATCGGGCACCTCAGCTATATCATGACGAATCGTGGAGCTAGCTTCCCTTTTGCTTGGAATCTTTTGACTCCACGCATTGGGGAGACCTTGAGGTAGACAAAATCTCCTTCCTCGAAACTGAGTTCTCTCCTTCTGTTGTCTGCGTAACTCTTTTGCCGACTCTGAGCTTCGAGTAGTCTTTTGTGGATTAGGGCAACTTTCTCTTCTGGCCTCCTTAATGAAGGCAGGCCCTTCTAGGTTCTTCTTCCCTACGTTAGACCACATCAGAGGGGTCTGGCACCTCTTTCCATACAAGGCTTCAAAAGGTGACATCTTGATGCTGGCATGGTAATTGTTGTTGTACGAAAATTCTGCATACGGCAAACTAGACTCCCAGTTTTTGTCGAAGGTCAATACACAAGCTCTCAATAAATCCTCGAGGACTTTGTTGACTCTTTCTGTCTATCCATCTAACTGGGGGTGTTAGGCGGTGCTGAAGTCTAGCTTGGTGCCCATAGCTTGCTGAAGGCTCAACCAAAATTTTGAGGTGAATTGTGTTCACCTGTCTGACACTATTCTTCGTGGAATGCCATGAAGTGTGACTATTTCTTTGAGGTATATCCGGGAAAGGGTGGCTCCTCCGAAGGTAGTTTTTACTGGAATGAAGTGACTACCTTGGTAAGACGGTCAATTATAACCTAGATATAATCGTTCCCTTTTTGGGTCCAGGGCAGTCTGATTACGAAATCCATGCCTATTTCTTCCCACTTTCATTTGAGCACTGCGAGGGGTTGTAGTAGGCCTGCAGGCCTCTGATGCTCTGCCTTAGTTCGTTGACAAGTATCACACCAGGCCACATACTGAGCTATCTCCTTTTTCATTCCTTTCCACCAGTACCTTGTCTTGAGGTCTAGGTACATCTTGGTAGACCCTAGGTGGATAGAATAGGCTGAGTTGTGGGCCTCGTCGAGTAGGATTTCTCATGGCTCTCCTTTTGGCACACACAGACGGTTCTAGAACCAGAGGGCCCCCTTTTCATCTGTCCTGAGATCCAGAAGTTGTTCCTTGCTAGTCTTTTCTGCAAGTCCTGCCATCTCGGTGTCCAAACGCTGCGCTTTCCGAATGAGATCTTCTAGCATCGGTTTAACTTCTATGCTGCCATTTTCTCCCAAACAAGCATTCAGCTAAGCTGATTCTCTCTTCCAGTCTTCCAAGACGTTGGTTGCTTTCTCCCCAAAAGGTTTCCGGCTGAGGGCGTCCGCTACTACATTGGCCTTTTCTGGGTGGTAGTGGATCTCGATGTCATAATCCTTAATCAGCTCTAGCCATCTTCGCTGACGGAGATTGAGGTCTGGTTGGATGAAAATGTACTTCAGGCTCTTGTGATCTGTGAATATATGACATTTGTATCCAATCAGGTAGTGTCTCCATATCTTCAGAGCATGCACTATGACTGCTAATTCCAAATCAGGGGTTGGATAATTCTGCTCATGAGGCTTGAGTAGGCAAGATGCATAGGCGATGACTTTCTCATTCTGCATAAGTACACATCCCAAACCTTGTCTTGAAGCATCACAAAAGATGCCGAAACTTTGGTGGATGTCTGGTAGTGTCAAAACTAGTGTGGTTGTAAGTTTCTTCTTGATGACTTGGAAACTTTCTTCACACTTTGGGGTCCACACAAATTTGTTGTCTTTCTTGAGGAGCTCGGTCATGGGTCTTACTATGCTGGAGAATCCTTTGATAAAACGGTTGTAGTATCCCGCCATTCCCATGAAGCTTCGAACTTCACTAACGTTGGATGGTTGCTTCCATTTGGACACTGCTTCTACCTTGGATGGGTCCACTTCTATCCCTTCTACTGTTAAGATATGCCCGAGGAAGGCTATCTTTTCTAACCAGAATTCGCATTTGCTAAGCTTGGCATAGAGTTGATGTGCTCCGAGTCTTCCGAGGACAATCCGGAGGTGATGCTCATGATCCTCATGACTCTTGGAGTAGATAAGGATGTCATCAATAAAGACTACGACAAACTTATCCAACTCTTCCATAAATACCTTATTCATAAGATTCATGAAGAAGGCGGGTGTGTTGATTAGTCATAGGGCATTACTGTGAACTCATACTGTCCGTACCGGGTGATAAATGTCGTCTTCTGAACATCTGCTTCCTTGATTCTCAACTGATGATATCCTAACCTTAGATCAATCTTGGAGAAATACTTGGCCCCTTGAAGTTGGTTGAAGAGATCGTCAATCCGAGGTAGTGGATACTTGTTCTTGATTGTAACTTCATTTAAGGATCGGTAGTCAAGGCACATTCTCATGCTTCCATCCTTCATGGTGACAAACAAGACTGGTGCTCCCCAAGGAGATGAACTGGGACGAATGTACCCTTTCTGTTGAAGTTCTGCGATCTGGAGCTTCAGTTCTGCCAATTCTGTGGGAGCCATGCGGTACGGTCTTTTTGCAATTGGTGCGGTGCCTGGGATGAGATCAATGTAGAATTCTACCTCTCTTTCTGGAGGCATTCCTAACAATTCTTCCAGGAACACATCCATGAATTCTTCTACCACAGATATACTTTCTGCTGCTAGGCTAAACACCATTGGACCTTGGGTTGGTGGCTGAGCCTTACACGAAACTGATTTTCCTTGGTGGTCAGTGAGAAGAATAGTTTTATCTACGCAACTTATGATGCCATTGTTCTTGGTCAACCAATCCATTCCTAGGATCACATCAATTTCATGGGACGGGAGTACAGCTAAGTCCGCCAAGAATACTACCCCACTTAAAAGAATTCTGACTTGGAAGCATTTGAGGTGGCACAGAAGGTCTGACCCTGGGTTTCGGGTGACCAAAGGAATTTCTAAAGATGCAGTGGGAATGCCATGCTTTTCCACAAAACTAGTGGCGATGAATGAATGGGATGCTCTAGAATCAAAAAGTACAGCAGCGGGGGTAAATTCGACTAGGAACTCACCGAGCACTACTCTAGGGCTTGTTGAGCTTCTTGAGCGTCGACGTGATTCAATCGAGCCCTACCATGAAACTGGGTCTTGCATAGTTGGCTATTGGAGGTGGGTGCCTTGGAGGCAGGTGCTAAAACATTCTTGGGACCATTCATCGAGTTGGAGTAGATAGGTACGGATGTCTTCAACTAAGGACAATTACTTTTGTAGTGACTGGGGTCTCCACAGTGCCAACAAGCATTGGCTGGAGGTTGGTTGCTTGCAACAGATGGGGTGTGGAGAGAACTTTGACCAGGCTAGCTGAAACGTGATGGAGCGGACCCTGTTGGCTTGCTAAAGCTCGGTCCTTTGGGAGGAAACCCAAAAGATCGAACTCTCTGGTGCCTGTCCTGCTGCTGAGCTTGGAGAACTTGAAACTTCCTCTTGAGGTGACCCTTTTCTGGATGGCCTTGTTTGAGAGGTGCGAGAAACTGAGGAATTCTTGGCTGGCGAAGATGGTCTTGAGTTTTGGTGTCAGCCCCTTCAAGAAACATGCCATCTTCTTGGCTTCCGTGCTGACATCATCAGGCACATAGCGAGCCAATTCTGTGAATTTGTGGATGCATTCACTAACAAATCTCCCTCCTTGAGTTAACTCCCGAAATTCTTCTTCTTTGAGCTGGATGATTCCCAAGGGCACATGATGCTCTCGGAAAGCTGCTTCAAATTCTGCCTAGGTAGCATCTCTAACGATAGCGGTGAAAGTATCCAACCAGGATAGGGACACCCCGGAGAGTTGATGAGCAGCTAGATGAACACACTGGTTTTTAGGGCATCCGATGGCCTCTAACTTGCTCTTTATTGTGCACAGCCAGTCATCAGCATCGAGCGGGTTGCTAGATCCAGCGAATGTGGGAGGCTTGAGCCTTAGGAACTCTCCCATTCTGTCCTGAGGTCTTCCTCCAATCGGGCGCTGGTTTTTGAGGCTTCTAGTGAGGACCTCAATGAGTTGGGTTTGGTTGGCCAAGACTTGGGCTAGGTCTAATGGCAGCTCTAGAGGTGCGGGGAGGTGGGTTCACTCCCTTCTCCACCGACTTCTCATTCGGCACCTAGGGGAGACCTTGCTCCAATCCATGAGGCAGTAGGCATGGTTTTATCCGAGGCCATCTACTAGAGGGGAGAAAGGATTACTACTATGCATATGCCATATTTTTTTCTCAAACATGTTATTTTATTCAACACTCTAGTTCATTACAAGCATACAATCATCACCGATCACACTACGCACGAGCATTTTCTAAGGTGTCCCCAAACTCCCTAAGAAGATCATCAAGGATAGCCATGGACACTTCCTCAACGTCAGAAAAGTTCTCTATCCCTAGGGGAGGTAGGGTTGGCGGGGCTTCCTCCTTTGGGTCAGTCTGGCATCCTTGGCTCTTGAAACACTTTTGGATCTTCTTGACGGGGGCGAGCTTCTTTAACCTCTTAGCATAGTCCATCTTCAGGGTCTGGTATGCCTCACGAGTGTTGGCTTCTTCGCCTTCCGCCATTTGGAGACTATCTTGAAGAGCCGCCTTTTCTTCCTTCAATTCCTTGATATATTGCTCTAGGCTTTCCACCCGAGAGTTTAGGTGGGTGCAGTGGGAGAAAAGGTCGTCATAGTGGTTGTCAAGGGTCTGGAGATATCCGGCCATATAGACTATGGTAGGGTCATCTTCATTGGGATCTCTTCCTGACAAGGCCTGGAGTCTTTTCCTCCAAGCAGGAGTATTTTTGTTGCTAGGTGGAAAGTAGCGAAGGGGTGTCTCAGAGACTTCTCTGCTGTAGTTTTGGCATAGCTGGCGGAGGGCTTTTTGGGTAGCATTCTGGCAGGTGTCTGGGAAGCGGTGTCCAGTGGCGATGATTTGGAAAGGAGGGTGGTTTGGGTAGTTTCGGCTTCCCCCAGGTAGACTGCCATAGAGCACTTCTCAATCTCGTACTCGCGGTACTCTTTCCAGACATACTCTGGCTTCTTGCGGATCCCCATGCGAAGCGTGTAGCTCCAAAGAAGGTGAGGGAATCCTTCCACCTCCGACCAGTAGGATGTCCTAATGACAAAGGAGCCTTCCATCTGGTACCAAGAGAAAAAGGGTTGTAAATATCGGGGAAAGAAGAGAAAGTTCATTAAGAGGTTTAGAGGTCTTTTCCTTTTGAGGAAAGCTTTTTTAGGTCAGGGCTGTGGTCTACGGCCAGTCCTATGGCTTCGATACCACCTGAAACGTCCCGATCCTTTAGGACTCAAATGTGATACAATTACTAGTCCCAGGAGGCTAGTAAACACATTCCTTTCTTCAAATAGTACAGAGTTTCGAATAACAGTTATTACAATACCAAAATACAAGCTCTAGCGAGCCTAGAAACAAAGCATAGTGGAAGATCATCTAGCCCAAACCACAGGCAGACTGAGTGCAGACACAGCCCCTTCTAGTTGAACATAGCGGAAAAAAAGTCTTCAGCTGCTGAAAAACATAAATAAATCTGGGTGAATACACTAGGTATTCCGCAAGCCCATCCCGCCCGTAAAGAGATAGAGACCTATATAGTACATGCTTGGTATGGTGGGGTTGAAGTCACTCTTTTCTTTTCAGAGACAGCTATAATTTGATGGTTGACCCTAGAGAGAGAAGTAGCACATTTTCACACTCAACCACCACTGAGTTTCCCGCTCCCGTGGTATTATTTTTATTTCCAAAAACACCCACCCACACTTCCACTGTTTACGAAGGTCAAAAACACTAATTGCCATACTACTCCAGACTCATCCATACCAGTGGACACGGACTATTCGAATAGGTTTCAAACTGTGCGCAGAGGGGTACACTTTACCCACTAGTCCGGCTCTGCAGTCTCATGGCCATTGAGACTCGAATCCAAATCTCTTTCCTTCCTTGCACGTCCTTACCTTAATGGTTATAGTAGAAGGAGTCAGACCACCGGCATGCCCAAACCGGACAAAACATTCCCCCTTCTTATCCTCTCGGTGCTCCCCAGCCATCATAACCCTAGGATTTGGACTATATAAGTTCAGATTGAGTGACTGCCCATACAGTCTCGAGTGGTTGTACTTGACATAAGTACAGGTAGTGAAGGATGACAAACCGGTCCTTATATGAGGGGACAATCCTTCCTGCTCACACCTAACCTGGCTGAGCCAACACTAGAGGCCATCCCCTAAACCAGGGAATCCCTGACCATCCCACTCAAAAGGTGATAAGGGTAAATACCCTTCATCATACACTTCTTTGAAAACATTTTCCTCTTTAGAGAAACCACCATTTCCTCGACCCACATCTTGTACTCAAAAGATATTCTTTAATGAAGGCCATCTCTCGACTCACAATGCATAGAACCCAACCCATATTCCTGGCTTAGGCAGTGGTAGAAAGAATACGTAATTCATGCATCAAGGGAAGAATGGACTTGCCTTCATCGAAGTTCTCTTGGCATGAAAGGTCTATTTCCGAGAGGTCAGGCTCCTGCCCTTCTTCCGGAGCTACGATTTCCGAAGGGTCGGATCCCTCTTCGCCTAGCACAAATAGGCAATAAACACTACATCAACCATGGTGGCTTAGCAAAGTGTGTCAAGTTCCAAATATTATTATTATGTGACTTAAAGAATATTTGGACTATTTTTGGTGCATAAAATATCAACATATATACATATACATGAAAATAAGAAAAGAAAAAAATGAAAAAGGAAAAGGGATTCTCGGTTAGCTGGGCCCGGAAGGGATTTTGGCCCAGCGAGCGCGCTCGCGCGCGCGACCACGTGGGCGTTCGACCCAATTTGGCCTGCCAGCGGGAGCGACGCGGGGACGGCACCATGGGAGCGGGCCCACGTGCCAGCGAGGGGGAGGGGGAAACGGCGTTAGGGGGGCGAGATGGGGGATCTGGCCAGGAGGGAAAACCGGTCGCCGGAGCTCGATGGCGGTTCTCCACCGGTGATCCGGTTCCGGGTGGTTGGGGATGTGGCGAAGCACGGGTAGGGGTAGGAGGTCATGGTGGAGGGGTCAATTTGACCGATAGGCACTTGGGATGGCCGGTCCACGGCAAGGTGGCGGGTTCTTGCAGCGGCGAGGTCACCAGTGGAGCTACTGGGCGCGATAGGCGAAGGAGAAGGGCACGCTGAGCTTGTGGCGAAGTGGCGGAGCTTGTGAGCTATATCAATTAGACTGTAAGCCACTAGAGAGGGGAGATACGACGGCGCCAAGCTCGATTGGGCCCAGGGGAGGGAGTGGTCGAGGCTGGTGCGAGGAGATGAGGGGCTCCGGGCGGTCCTTTTATAGGCGACCAAGGAGGGGGGAAGGAGGTGGTGTGCACCGACGAGGCGCACTGCGACGACGATGATGGCGCATAGTGGTGGCAACGGGATGGCTCGGACAGGTGGTGGCGATGGGACGGCTCGGGCACAGGGCACGGGGACACAAGGCACCAATTTGGCTGGTGAGTGAGTTAATGGCGAGGAGACGGGGCGGATGGTGGCCGGCGACGATCGCATCGATGGCCGATCATGGGCGAGAGAGAAGGGGCTGACGAGCGGGATCGGGTTGTTAGCGAAAGAGCGGGTGCGAGGGAGAAAGAGAGGGTGCGGCTGACGGGTGGGGTCGGGCGGTCAGTCGGGGAGGGAAGTGAGTGGCGCGCGGGAGATGGGCCTCGTGGTCCGTGAGCGGGGGAGAAGCGCGGGCGCGCGGGAGAGAGGTGGAGACTTGCGCCAGATTCGGCCCAGCGAGAGGGAAGGGTTTTCTTTTTCTTTTTCCATTTTCTTTTCTCTTTTCTTTTCCTTAACCTCTTTTTCCTTTAAACAAAAATTCATAAAAATTTCCTAGGTGCCCAAAATGAAATATTCTATGTGAAGTGCTACTAGCAATCATGGTGCATGCATATGATGAATATAATGCTTCATGGGAGTCTTAGGAGGTAATTGGGGGTTAGGAGTTTAGGGTTTCTAACCTCGGAATCAGAATTTGGGATGTTACAGTCCCCAGGAAGGCCTCACAGAGATGGACGAAGATAGCAATTTGGAGTACAGAGTTGGGATTCAGACGAGTCAGGTTGAGAGAATAGAAATCAAGAAGGCTGCGGAAGAAAGGAGAAATCGGCAGACCTAATTCTCGGATCAAGAAGGGAACGAAGACTACCGACTTGTGGGTATCCTCTGTGGCGATGATAATCCCCTGCTAGATCCGCCAAGAGCATAGTTCCTTTGGCGACAGGACCCCAATTTCAACGAGGTGGAGAAGATCGGACTCAGAAACAACGAAAGCATAGTTGCCGCAAAATAGAAGTTAGATGTTAGTGTCGATTAGGGGAATGACAGGGGCGGCGGTTCCCTACTTCTTCTTCCTGGGTGCCATTAGACCATGCGGGCAAGCAGGGTTGAGCACATTCACAAAGATGAGCAGGGATTTCAAAAACTAGATCATGACAGAAAAAGCAAAGTTAGGGTTCACTGCCATAAAACTGCCAGCGAGGATGTATGGGCGCACACTAAGTCAGGTACATCGAGATGGATGAAGTAACTCGGACCAGACCCTTGACAAAGCGAAGTCAGTTGGGCTCGTCAGACATAGGCGCTAACCGATGATTTCAGTTGGTCCTATCACAGAACTAGTCAGTTGGGATTATCAGAATGGGCTCACGAAACCAAAGTCGTAAGGCAACCATAAGTCAAGCAGAAGAGTGAACACATCAAAAGAAAGCAGCAAACAAAGTTTTTTCATTCATTGGAGGTGGTTCATTACAAACGAAGAGGGCTGACCCTTTATGAACCGACCCTATCATCCTACACATACTACTACTACTACCACTACCTACAGATACCACCTACTACATACTAGTACACTATACTACTATTATGCCAGTGGCGCCCCACCATTGACATTGCTTCCATCGCTGTCGCCCCACCGCTCTCGTCACCGCCATCTTACGTGATGCTGTCGCTGCCAACCACGCCATGTCTAGCGCTGCCTCCATCGCTGCTACCGCCTCCCTCACCATCACCACCTTCACCACCACCTCCCTCCTCCTCAGAGTACGCCTCCGAGGAATCCTCCCCCTCCGAGTCATCTGACTGTCACACCCAGGTTTTAGGGATCCAAAACCCTAGCACGAAATAATCACCAGGTGTGCTAGGACCAAGTCTTACACATATGATGAATAGTGGTATAGAGACGAATGTCACATCTTTACTATATAATAGGAGTTTTGTACAAAATAAATAAATAATTACATCATAAGGAGACAACAATCTAGCAACCCAAAGTTGACTGGGAGATGACGGCCTAGACCTCTCACGAACTCGTCACAACATCCTCCATGCGCCTCATCCTGCGATACCTGTTCTTGACCTGTGGGGGTGTGAGACAACAAGAGTGAGCTCACATACGTTCATCGCTCAACAAGTTGTGGGGAATAATTTGCATGAACTCACCAAAGGTGGGAGCTTATTTGAAGTGTAAGGCTTACCAAAGAGGATGGTTGAAGCTGAGCATTGCTTTTAAAGTTGGTCAAAAATTTATTAGCAATTACTAAGTATAAGTAAATACCAACCCAATTAACTAGTAGAACAAAAGTAATAACAACTCCCTCAATGCAATGCATATGACAAATTGAATTTAGTTCCATAAATTAATCATGTGAGGGTCCGAGCTGCTCATGATCGTGAGTACTGCTCCAGTTTTACACTCTGCAGAGGTTGTGCATCTTTACCCACAAGTCATGTTACCCATTTGCCACGGGGTTGATCGGACCCCATACACCTCTTCCAAGGAAGCCAGGCAAGGTACCACTACAAGGCCTTTACAAAGTTCCACTAGCTTCAGAAAACTCGCTACAGTTTATAGGAACCTCCAATGCAGGGATCCCTCGCCTGACCGCCATCGCAGCAAAATCAACCCAAGGGCCTCCCTACACTGACCTCTCCCCTACTGCCCTTGCCCCTTTTGGGTAAGGCAGTCCTCCACTAGCTTTCCTAATTAGTCAGCCAAAGGTGTCCCATACTATGCCCTTGCCCTTTTCGGGTAAGGTAGTCCTCCACTAGTTTTCCTAATTAGTCAGCCAAGGGCGTCCCATACCACCCTTGTGGTAGCACTGTTTTCCCGGGTGGTCGCTCCATGTTCCAATTAACATAATGATCTTAACATGAACAGTAAATAACAACTGATAATAAAAGTATAATCATGAATAATGTGTATCTCTATACCCAAAACCACATAAAGCAATAGCAGGTACTACCCAAAAATCCAGTGGTACACAAGGTATAAGGATAGTCAAACTAGGGTAACCTATTCGGTCCCATCAAATCTAACCTATGCAGATCATTATGATTAATAAGAACATGACCGGTAAAAAGAAGTGATCAAGGGCACAACTTGCCTGGGACTTGAGATTCCAGGTACCAGGATGATCTTCAGATTCTCATAACCTTGCGATAGTCGTAGCAATACAAACAAATAGTGTATAGGCAAAATTAACATCACACCAAAATAAGAACAAACTGTATAATAATAATCTACGCGTCGCTACGAGATAGTGGGTTCGAGAATCACTAAGATCGGAGTTACGATCATCAAGTTCTGATGTGATTAAATGATTAAAACTAGGTTCTATGTTTATTTTATAAATCAGGAGAAAAGATAAAATAGTAATTAATTCAACTTTAATCTAAATTATTAATTGACCATAGATCATATTTTAGTAAATTATAATGATAGGCAGATTAACAAAATTAACCAACATAAGTTAAATAAAGATCTAATTATAACAGAATGAGACATGGTACCATAAATGTTGTTATTGCATAGTAAATATTCATAAGAAGCTAACACAACTTGAACGGACCGAATCGGAATTAAAACGAAGAAGTTATGGATTTCCAAAGTTTTATGTGTTGGACAAAAGAAACTAAAGTGCATAATTTTAGTTTATGTTTCATAATAATATATGGTTACTAGCTGATAAACAACATTATTATAAATTTAATGCAACTAGAATGAATTAATTTGGAGTTAAAATGGATTTAATACGAATTAAACAAGTTTCTCGAATTATTTTTAAACTAAAAATCATTTTCTGAATTATTTAACCCTTTTATTCAACACCTGGAATGCGGACACAATTTTTAGAAAGCACATGGTCTAAAGTTGTAAATTCCAGGGACTTAACCGCTTTTCTTTAACTCCTGGGTGGACGGCGGGGTTCATCATGGGATTCTGTGAGGGTTCTTTTGAAAGAAGTGCATGGCCGAAGGGGTATGCACCAATTTGTGCCATCTGATCATGAGTGGGCGGCCCAGATTAGATTCCCATATAAGTGAATCGGTACGCGACACAGACCGTCGATCACGGGATCAACGGTCCGAAAGTCATCCACCCTGAATAGCCCGCGCCACACGATCCTGATGCCACAGCACGGATTTTATGATCCGGGAACCAATAGGGACCGTACTGGTCACATTGAATGGACCGGATTGATCCGACCAAAGTGGTACCCCCCTTCTAATCCCCACCGTAGAAACCCAGATCAGCGGTCCACGGTGATCGCCTACCTCCGAACCGCACAAACGACGGCGATCGAGCATGGATGCGGTGGCGCCATAGTCAGCTCCCCCCATGCTAGGCCCCAATGCTTGAATCCCCGATCCGACGGATGCTATACATATAGAGGATGCTTGCGAACCCGAGGGAGGTACATACCAATGACGGAAGGCGGAGAGGAAAGCTAGCCGCAGCACATGGTGGTTTGACCGCGAATATGAACTCCGGCGAGCAATCATCATAACTTTAGTCCTTCTTTTGGCTCAAGGATTCCACGTACAGGTTCCAGGTGCCCGAACGAATCACCATCGGCACCCATCGAGGCCTAGCATGATCGAGGTCTGGAGTTTGTCGATCGTGGATGTGGCTGGGTCCATGGCGGTGCTCACAGGGATGGATTCCTCAACACCGATCTTGGGGTGCCGATGGGATGGGCAAGAGGGTCGCGGGGTCCTGCTTTTATAGCCTGGGGGCGATGCTAAGGCGGCCGGGTCGGCCCCAAAGATCTCGCAGAGGCTTTTTAGAGCCCAACTCGGGGTTTGTTGCATCCTGGACACAGGGTAGGAGACGACCCCGACTGCGCGGGCCCACATGGTGGAGAGACGTTCGAGTTCGAGCGAGTGGGGTGGGGCACTGGCAAGCCGGGCCTGTGAGTCGGTGACGAGGCGGGTACGTGCGGTGTGCTTGCCTAGAGTCCCGGAGCAGGCCGAGCGGGGTGAGATGGGTACTGGGCCACGCGTTAGAGATTCGACCCAACAACGACTTCTATTCTTTTCCTTTTATAATTTCTGGTCTATTCCCAAATTCAAATCCAAACATGAGTTTCAAAATTTTAATTGAAATGCAACATCCAAAATATCAGCATGAATGCAATATATATATATATATATTTATAAAATTATATATTTATTTTAATTATTTTATTCCTTTATTTAGTTAAAGATGCAAAATGTGACATGCACACATTTTATTTCATTTTAGGGAAGAAATTACTTTTGAGTATGTGATCAAATTTTCACCTCAACTTAAAAACAGATATCCATTATTTCACTATTATATTATTTTTAAGGGAGAGTAATATATAATTTTTACTAGGAATCGTTTTACATGAAAATACTTTTGACGAGTGATATAGTTTACATAAGATATCTTTCCTTCTAATTATTGTTTTCAACTTTACTCTTTTAGTTTCAAGACTTACATCTATGTTTTGAACTACACCATTTTTTTATAGAACTATTTGTTTGCTATTTGACTTCTTTGATTCCCTTAATTGAGTGTGCACATAGAAAAGGAAATCAAAATTCTAACACATAAGTATACTTATTTATTGGTTTTTTTATACAGATTTTGGGCTTTACAAATCCTACCCACCTCCCCTAACAGAAATCTCGTCCTCGAGATTTGTAAGAAAAAGGGATACAGAAGGATTGGTTTGTAATTTTAGCTTTTAGTCTATAATTGGTTCAAAATCCAGAGTCTCATTTTTTATAGTCAATAGTGGGTGATTAGGAGAGCATAGGTATCTAGCTACTTATTATGTAGGATATAAGCCGGACAGGATGAAGTAAGAAAGATTATGGCAAGGAAAACACTTTATCCAAAATATTTAAGTATTGATTCATCTCGAGATTCGCTTTGATTGTTATATCCTTCTTTATCGATGTTGATCTCTTCTTCTCCAGTCTTGGTTTCATTGATTCGAGGTTAGTGTATATCATCGGGGTTAAGGAATATGGTAAAGACAGACATGGATGAGATAGACTACATGATGTAGGTCAAAAGTTTTGTTTGATGTTAGGTGGGGATAGACAGATTATACAATTTATCATGACTCTATTGGTTGAGTTAGCTTTTCTGCTCATGGTTGAGTTCGTCTAATGTGCCAAGTTAAGTTAACACCTGGCTAGTAGGGTCTAATCTCTTCTACCAGTATCACTAATCTGTTTAAATAGATCACATTAGATTAGGTCACATTAGAATATCATTTAGTTAAGCATATCAAGATGACTTTATCTTTACGAAGTTCTAGTATATATATATATATATATATATTAAGTGGAACTTCCAATTAGTATATTTTTTATACACTTAAAATTCTTCATGCCATTAGCAGGTGTGGCATAGAAAACAAGGGTACATCATAATTTAGCTATTTGGTGAGTGTAGAGGAGATTTGGGGAATAAGAAAAATTAGGTAAGGGAGACTTTTATTCCAGATGGTGGATCTTGATTCATCTGAAGATCTGTTTCTACTCATATCCTTCATTGTCGAGGCTAACTTTCTTCTTGGGTCTGATTTAGAGACCATCGGTCGTAGGTTAGATGCCATTATCTGAGTTGGGATAACAATTGCGGGTACATGGGGTAGGTAGATTAAACAGAATTTTACTTTTCTTTTGAGATAAATGGGTTGGGCAACCTATAACATAGGCTAGGTCGTGGTTTCACGGACGAGTTGGTCTAAGACACCAATTTAGGTTTAAAACCCATTTATACGACTATGGTCTAATCTATGTTACTAGTATGAACTAACTTGTTTAAGTAACCCCCTTTAGATTGGATCATATTAGATTAGGTAGGGTCTAAATTAGATTGGATATAACTAGATTGGACTAGTTATTAGGATATGCTAGAATTTTTTGAGATAGGATGGATTATATGATGTGGGTAGGTTAGGATCTCTGATAGGTTGAAATACAGGGGTTATGCAACCATCTGATGGTTAAGGTAGTTGCATAAGGCCGAGTTGGTCGGTCATTCTTAATTTAGTGTAGAGTGAATTAAGTTAAAACCTATTTTATAGGAGTAGAGTATCATTTATTTCCTAAGTATCATCCTTATTGTTAAGCAACTTATGCTAGATTAGCTCCACTTTATCCTTCGTTAGGTTAGATTAATCTATCACATTAGATCAGATCTAAGTTATATTTGTGTGACTGGATTAGACTAGCTAAGATCTCATTATTTTGGATTAGATCCTAGTTGTTACTTGAGGATAAGATAAGTAAAGTTGTTAGGATAAGACGAATCTTTCAAGATAAGATGAATCTATTAAGATAAGAGAGAATCTTTTATGATAAGATGGATCTATTAAGATAAGAGAGAGAGTCTTTTAAGATAAGATGGATCTATTAGGCTTGATATATTCCAGTGGTGGTATTCTTAATTGGTCTGGTTTATCTTATAAACATTTTATTCCTATATGTATATGCAGGTGTAATTGTGGACATTACTCCACAACCCATCACACTCAATCAAAGATCCAAATCAGACATATATCATAAGAACAAACATTCAAGTTCATAGATATCTATATAAAAGAAAATAATTTTGTTTTTGTTCCTAAGAGTAGGTCTCTTATTCCTAAAGGTCACTTTAGGTACAGGATTTCAAGGTGTGAAATCCACTTTTGTCTTTAGAGTGAAAAGGTAAGGATAATCAGAGTAAAGCAGCACTGGATGAGAAAAGATTAAGGAAAGTTTAGAAAGAATCAGAATAGTAAAGGTAAGTAGATAGTGGTTGTCCAGTTCTATCTAGGTTTCGTCCTACAGTCAACATCGCTCTGATACCACTTCTGTCACACCCGGGTTTTAGGGGTCCAAAACCCGGGAGCGAAATAATCACCAGGTGTGCTGGGACCAAGTCTTACACATATGATGAATAGTGGTACATAGACGAATGTCATATCTTTACTATATAATAGGAGTTCTGTACAAAATAATAAATAATTACATCATAAGGAGACAATGATCTAGCAATCCAAAGTTGACTGGGAGACGACGGCCTAGACCTCTCACGAACTCGTCACAGTATCCTTCATGCGCCTCATCCTGCGGTACCTATTCTTGACCTGTGAGGGGTGTGAGACAACAAGATGGAGCTCACATACATTCATCGCTCAACAATTTGTGGGGAATAATGTGCATGAACTCTCCAAAGATGGGAGCTCATGTGAAGTGTAAGGCTTACCAAAGAGGATGGTTGAAGCTGAGCACTGCTTTTAAAGTTGGTCAAAATTTTATTAGCAATTACTAAGCATAAATAAATACCAACCCAATTAAGTAGTAGAACAAAAGTGATAACAACACCCTCAAAGCAATGCATATGACAAATTGAATTTAGTTCCATAAATTAATTATGTTAGGGTCCGAGCTGCTCATGACCGTGAGCACAACTGATATATGTAAACCCTAAAAATGAATTAGGAGTTCATGTATTCCTTCTACATCTTTTGATAGGAAGTAACACTAAGAAACAGAGTAAACATAAGTTAAAATAGAAATATCATCCATCTAGTAAGATAAGATATTCTTCTCATGAAATTTAAAGAATTCTCATAAATAAACATATATTCAATATTAAGTAATTCTTGGTAAAAGAGAATACATTATTTTACCCTAAATAAGTGAAATGGTGGATATTCATTTTGGGGTTGGCTCGAAATTTGATCCCACACTCATAAGTAACATACTATATGTACATAACATGCCTTGAGCCTTTAACTAAATAAAGGAACAAAATAATTAAAATAAATATATAAGTATATAAAAATATATGGCTGGCATTCATGCCCATATTTAGGAATGTTGCATTTAGACTAGAGTTTGAAACTCTGATTTGAATTCAAATTTGAAGTGGAAATCTAAAACACAAAAGAATAAAAAAAGAGAATAGATATATAGGCTGGAATTTCCCCTTCATGGCCCACTCTACATTACCGTCTGTGCGGCCCAACTAGCCCTCCCGTCGGCCACTGCACAACCTGGCACTGACACATGGGGTCGCCATGTCTGTGGGCCGCGCTGGCACACCGCACCGACTGGCGGGCCATGCTTGCCAGTGTCTCAGCTCAATCCTGCGTGCGTGGCTAGTGACTGCTCTGGGGGTCCCACTCGTCAGACTTATCTCCCTTCTCACAACAACCTCCGCTTAGCGCGCCGAGAACTCCGAGCTCCGTGAACCTTGGCGAGATCCCCGCGAGGACTTCCTAACCTCGATGCATAAGAACGGATCTGCACCCGTCCCTCGTTCAAATCATACCAAATCCGGGCACCGAAGCTGTCATGATGAACAAAGCACCATCGGTGTGGGCAGAGGATGGAGCGACTGGGGGAATGCCGCTGTGCAGTGTGCCGCCATGGCTGGGCCTCACCCTATGAATATCAGTATGGCGCTGCATCCTTGTTCGCCTGTGTCCCTGCATTGTATAGTGTGGGTCGGTTGTGGATTTTGGGCAGGGTATCGGCCGTGGGCTGTTGGCCGGCGGGTTATGAGCGGGAAGCTCCTTCTTGTCGTTGACTGGCCAGGATATCATCCCAATCCCCGATGCGACGACTCGAAGTGACTTGCTAGGGTATCCATGTGGGTTAGAACGTTTTTCCTTGAAGTTTAGCACGCCAGATCAATGGGAAGGTTTACACCTGCAATGGCGCGCTGCGACGCCGCACGACCTGGCTCAGGGAAGGAGGAAGAAGGCCTTGTGACCGTTTATCTGCTAATCGGCGGGCATGATTGGGAGAAGGGTACCGGTTCGGTCCAGGGGATCGCAGCCGTTGATCCATTTATCCACGATCAGGAACTGATCTCCCGAATTTTAAAATCACCACCGTTGGTCTCCGATCCAAGGACTGGCATGGCATACCCCTTGGGCTTGTAATCGTGGCCGGTGATCCTCGATCTAACGGCCAGGATCTCTGCATACCCCTTCGGCCAACACATTTGCTAAAGAGCCATTGCTCTATATAGTAACCAACCCGCAGTCCACACGTCGGGGAATCCTGAGTCTTGGGGAGATTTGCGAGCTAGCCCCTGCAGTTTCTGATAATAATGCGCTCAGTCCAGTGAGCAGTGCAATTGGATAATAAATTTTGGAAAATGATTTTTAATAAAAGAATAATACTAGAAACTTGTATAATTCATAGAAAACTCATATTAAGTCCAAATTAGTCCATTCCAGTTCCTATTATTTTGTAATATTATTTTTTATCATTTAGTGTCAATGTTTTGACATGAAAACCACATTAAAATTGATATCCTAATTAATCTTGTACAAAACACATAGAATCTTTGAAAATCCATACCTTAAAATCTATAACTCCAAAATTAATGATTCATGTTCCTAAAATCTTATTTTAATATGTAGATTATTAATATGTATTTTGTTCTTATGTTTGGTGTGGTGTTAATTTTGCCTATACCATGTTTGTTTGTATTGCTATGACTAGCGCGAGGTCACGAGTCATCTAAAAAGCAAGTTGGTACCTGGAATCTCAAGTGCCCGGCAAGTTGTGCCCTTGATCACTTCTTTTTACCCACTCATGTTCTAATTAATCATAATGATCTGCATAGGTCAATTTTGATGGGACCCAATAGGTTACCCTAGTTTGACTATCTTTATACCTTGTTTACCACTGAATTCTTGTGTAGTACCTGCTATTGCTATATGGGGTTTTAGGTATAGAGATACACATTATTTATTATCATACTTTTATTATCAGTTGTTATTTACTGTTCATGATAAGATCATTATGTTAATTGGAACATGGAGCAACCACCTGGGAAAAATAGTGCTACCACAAGGGTAGTATGGGATGCCCTTGGATGATTAACTAGGAAAGCTAGTGGATAACTACCTTACCCGAAAGGGGCAAGGGCAGTAGGGGAGTGGTCAGTGTTGGGAGGTCCTTGGGTTGATTTTTCTACGATGGCGGTCAGATGAGGGATCACTGCATTGGAGCTTTCTATAAACTGTAGTGGGTTTTCTGAAGCTAGTGGAACTTTGTAAAGGCCTCGTAGTGTTACCCTGCCTCGCTTCCTTAGGAGAGGTGTATGGGGCCCGTACAACCCCGTGACAGATGGGTAACATGACTTGTGGGTAAATATGAGCAACCTCTGTAGAGTGTAAAACTTGTATGCTAGTCGTGCTCACGGTCATGAGCAGCTCGGACCCTCACATGATTAATTTATGGAACTAAATTCAATTTGTCATATGCATTGCATCGCAGGTGATGTTGTTACTTTTGTTCTACTACTATATTGGGTTGGTATTGACTTATACTTTGTAACTGCTAATAAAATTTTGACCAACTTTAAAAGCTATGCTTAGCTCTAACCATCCTCTTTGGTAAGCCTTACACTTCACATGAGCTCCCACCTTTAGCGAGTTCATGCACATTATTCCCCACAACTTGTTGAGCTATGAACGTATGTGAGCTCACTCTTGCTGTCTCACCCCCATAGGTTAAGAACAGGTACCGCAGGATGAGGCGCATGGAGGATGCTGTGACGAGTTTGTGAGAGGTCTAGGTCGTCGTCTCCCTGTCAACTTTGCGTTGCTGGACCGTTGTCTCCTTATAATGTAATTATTTATTTATTTTGCATAGAACTCCTGTTATATAGTAAAGATGTGAAATTCGATCCTGTGCCATGATTCATCATATGTGTCAGACTTGGTCCCAGCAATCTGGAGATTATGTTCGTGCCTGGGTCTTGGTGCCCCGAAACCTGGGTGTGACAATATACCAGTTTTACACTCTGTAGAGGTTGCGCATGTTTACCCACAAGTCGTGTTACCCATTTTCCACGGGGTTGATCGGACCCCATACACCTCTTCCAAGGAAGCAAGGTAGGGTACCACTACGAGGCCTTTACAAAGTTCCAGTAGCTTAAAAAAACCCGCTACAGTTTCTAGGAAGCTCCAATGCAGGGACCCCTCGCCTGAGCGCCATCGCAGCAAAATCAACCCAAGGGCCTCCCTACACTGACCACTCCCCTACTGCCCTTGCCCCTTTTGGGCAAGGTAGTCCTCCACTAGCTTTCCTATTTAGTCAACCAAGGGCGTCCCATACCACCCTTGTGGTAGCACTGTTTTCCCGGGTGGTCGCTCCATGTTCCAATTAACATAATGATCTTAACATGAACAGTAAATAATAACTGATAATAAAAGTATAATCATGAATAATGTGTATCTCTATACCCAAAACCACATAAAGCAATATCAGGTACTACCCAAAAATCCAGTGGTAAATAAGGTATAAAGATAGTAAAACTAGGGTAACCTATTAGATCCCATCAAAATTAACCTATGCAGATCATTATGATTAATAAGAACATGACTGGGTAAAAAGAAGTGATCAAGGGCACAACTTGCCTGGGACTTGAGAATCTAGGTACCAGGATGATCTTTAGATTCTCATAACCTTGCGATAGTCGTAGCAACATCACACCAAACTTAAGAACAAACTGTATAATAATAATCTACACGTCGTTACGAGATTGTGGGTCATCAAGTTACGGTCATCAAGTTACGAAATTAACATCACACTAAAATCGGAGTTACGGTCATCAAGTTATGATGTGATTAAATGATTAAATGATTCAACTTTAATCTAAATTATAAATTGACCATAGATCATATTTTAGTAAATTATAATGATAGGTAGATTAACAAAATTAACCAACATAAGTTAAATAAAGATCTAATTATAACAGAATGAGACATGGTACCATAAATGTTGTTATTGCATAGTAAATATTCATAAGAAGCTAACACAACTTGAACGGACCGAATCGGAATTAAAACGAAGAAGTTATGGATTTCCAAAGTTTTATGTGTTCGACAAAAGAAACTAAAGTGCATAATTTTAGTTTATGTTTCATAATAATATATGGTTACTAGCTGATAAACAACATTATTATAAATTTAATGCAACTGGAATGAATTAATTTGGAGTTCAAATGGATTTAATACGAATTAAACAAGTTTCTTGAATTATTTTTAAACTAAAAATCATTTTTTGAATTATTTTATCCCTTTTATTCAACACCTGGACTGCGAACACAATTTCTAGAAAGCACATGGTCTAAGTTATAAATTCCAGGGCCTTAACCGCTTTTCTTTAACTCCTGGGTGGATGGCGGGTTCATTATGGGATTCTGTGAGGGTTCTTCTGAAAGAAGTGCATGGCCGAAGGAGTACGCGCCAATTTGCGCCATCCGATCATGAGTGGGTGGCCCAAATTAGATCCCCATAGATCCCCATATAAGTGAATCGGTATGCGACACATACGGTCGATCATGGGATCAACGGCCCGAAGGTCATCCACCCCCTGAACAGCCCGCACGATCCTGATGCCACGGCAAAGATTTTATGATCTGGGATCCAATAGGGACCGTACTTATCCTATTGAACGGACCGGATTGATCCGACCAAAGCGGTACCCCCCTTCTAATCCCCACCGTAGAAACGATCAGCGGTCCACGGTTATCGCCTACCTCTAGACCGCACAGACGGCAACGTGCGAGCATGGATGCGGTGGCGCCATAGTCAGCTCCCCCATGCTAGGCCTCAATGCCCGAATCCCCAATCCGATGGACGCTATACGTATAGAGGATGCTTGCGAACCCGAGGGAGGTACATACCATTGACGGAAGGCGGAGAGGAATGCTAGCCGCAACACACGGCGGTTTGACCGCGAATCCGAACTTAAGTGAGCAACCATCATAACTTTAGTCCTTCTTTTGGCTCAAGGATTCCGCGTATAGGTTCTAGGTGCACGACCGAATCACCATTGGCACCCATCGAGGCCTAGCATGGTCGAGGGTCTGGAGTTTGTCGATGGCGGATGTGCCTGGGTCTATGGCGGTGCTCATAGGGATGGATACCTCAACATCGATCTCGGGGTGCCGATGGGATGGACAAGCGGGTCACGGGGTCCTGCTTTTATAGCCCCGGGGCGATGCTAAGGTGGTCGGGTCGGCCCCAAAGATCTCGTAGAGGCTGTTCAGAGCCTGACTCGGGGTTTGTTGCATCCTGGACTCAGGGTAGGAGACGACCCCGACCGCGTGGGCCCACATGGCGGAGAGACGTCCGAGTCCGAGCGTGCGGGGTGGGGCACTGGCAAGCCGGGCCCGTGAGTCGGTGACGATTCGGGTACGTGCGATGTGCTTGCATAGAGTCCCGGAGCAGGCCGAGCGGGGTGAGATGGCTACTGGGCCGCGCGTTAGAGATTCGGCCCAACAACGACTTCTATTCTTTTTCCTTTTATAATTTCTAGTCTATTCCCAAATTCAAATCCAAACATGAGTTTCAAAATTTTAATTTAAATGCAACATCCAAAATATCAGCATGAATGCAATATATATATATATAAACTTATATATTTATTTTAATTATTTTATTCCTTTGCTTAGTTAAAGATGTAAAATGTGACATGCACACGTTTTATTTCATTTTAGGGAAGAAATTACTTTTGAGTATGTGATCAACTTTTCAACTCAACTTAAAAATAGATATCCATTATTTCACTATTATATTATTTTTAAGGTAGAGTAATATATAATTTTTGCTAGGAATCGTTTTGAGGAGTGATATAGTTTATAGAAAATATATTTCCTTCTAATTATTGTTTTCAACTTTACTCTTTTAGTTTCAAGATTTACATCTAAGTTTTGAACTACACCATTTTTTATAGAACTATTTGTTTGCTATTTGACTTCTTTGATTCCCTTAATTGAGTGTGCACATAGAAAAGGAAATCAAAATACTAACACATAAGTATACTTATTTATTGATTTTTTGTACAAATTTTGGGATTTACACCGACCCTTCGAGCCCTGCTCGCTCGATGGATAGGATGTAGGCCCGCTCGGCAGCCGACAACCCCATGGAGTCATCCGAGTCATCAGACAATGGCGTGGGGGTGCCGGTGGCGGAGAGTTGTTGCCCACGGAAGAGAAATCCTCCTCAGAGAACTTCGCTTCTCCAAAGTCCTCCGACAGAGGAGTTGGAGGACGCTTGCTCTTTCCCTCCGCCGAGCCGTGCTTACCTTTGCATCCTTTGCTGCCGGCCATGGTGCTTTCTGGCGAGTCGAAGAAGAAGAAGAAGAACGCAGAAGAGCAAGAGCGAGTGAAGAAAACGGGCACAGGAAAGGAGACTATTTAAAGAGGGCAAAGGACGACCCTTCGCATCCCGCCCGTTCAGCAAACAGTCGCGAGGACATCAATAGCCAGTTAAGTTTCCAAGAAAAGGGAGCAGACCACAGACACCTATTCGCGTAACATGGCACCAGAAGAAAGTAAAGTCAACTGCTCAGACATGGCATTACCTCTTCCAAGCACGTCAGGTTACTATTTTTGGACAAGACAGTGTACATAGCTCAATATATACACACGCATTGGGCGCACCCATTGGGTGTACAATTCGAATTTTTTGAGATTTTCTGAAGCAATGTGATCTGCAAAATATCTACAGTGAATACCAAACAATAAAAAACAAGATCGGTCAAACTGAGGTCGGCCGGAGCTATATCAGCCAAAGTCCAACCAGCAGAAGCATTGAAGACCCTAGTCGAGTGTCGTCCGACACCACGCAAGAACTGGCCAGGCGTGACCACCAGAATAAATCAAAATTCTCCAAAGGCATGCTGTGAAGACCTTTGAGTTTATTAGTACTCAAATCAATTCAAAGCTCGGGGGCTATACTAATGCACCTAATGGACGCAAGGGCTAATAGAAAAATGCTAAACTCTAAAGCAAACTGTGAAGACCTTTGAGTTGATTAGTACTCAAATCAATTCAAAGCTCATGGGCTACACCCACGGTGCACCTAATGGACGCAATGGCCAAAAGAAAAATGCTAAACTCAAAAGCAAACAATGAAGACCTTTTAGTTGATTAATACTCAAATCAATTCAAAGCTCGGGGGGCTACACTCATTGGGTGCACCTAAGGTGCACCCAATTGATACAACAATAAGACAAAGCAAGCCTCGAAAAGCCTAGAAGAATCAAAAGACTTTGTTCTCTTCTAGAGTCTCAAGTCAATTATCCTCAAAAGTTGGCTTGTGGGGATGGATATCCCCCGGGTCCTCATGTACACTAAAACGTGTCCTAGGCTGCCTGACAGGTCTTCTCCTGGGTTGAACTATGGGATGGGCTAGCTAAACGTAGCCAGGCTGGCAGGCCCAGTCTAAGTCGACAAAAACCAATGCCTGAGTTAAGCCTACAGGGGTGCGAATGTATCGGGCATTACAGTTGTGATCACCCGACAGGCTAAGCTATCACACTCGGTTTTGGGGGCAAAACCGAATGCATAGCATATATGTGCCAGGATCCATTTTCCACACATATGTTGACATGACAAGTGTAATATATCAAAAGACAATGCAATAAAGACGTAAAGAGAGTAGAGTAACTTTATTACATCATCCAGACAATAGTGTCGTAAAAGTATCATCATCAAAGTACAGTGGAATTAAACATGGACACTCTTCCACATGGTTTTAGGGTTTAGGGTTTCAAAATATGGTTTCAAAATTTAAAATCAGCTTTGAATTAGGATAATTAAATCTAGAAATAAAAAACATAAAAAATAGCTAATAAAATGCTTACCTAGTCGGCCACTTAAAGAACACAACACACGTGAGTTTTTCCTCCGATTTTTTATTCCACTTGTCGGATCTTGCATCACTGTTACATCATCCATGACATCAGCCATCCCTTGCTGTTTGTAACAAACTAACCACTGTAGTCATTGTAACCGCCTGACCAAACTTCTCACCTGCGCAACGGATTTAGTTTTGAGTTAGTTAGAGTTCCTAACAGATAGGATGTGATTGTAACAGATAAGTACTAGATTAGATCTATCATGTAACAGATTTGGTTTCAAGTTTGTTAGAGTTCCTAATAGATAGGATATGATTGTAACAGATAAGTACTAGATTAGATCTATCATGTAACAGATTTGGTTTCGAGTTTGTTAGAGTTTCTAATATATAGGACATGGTTGTAACAGATAAGTACCAGATTAGATCTATCATGTAACAAATTTGGTTTCAAGTTTGTTAGAGTGCCTAATAGATAGGATAGAATTGTAATAAATAAGTAACAGATTAGATCTATCATGTTACAGATTTGGTTTCGAGTTTGTTAGAGTTCCTAATATATAGGATATGGTTGAACAGATAAGTTGCAGATTAGATCTATCATGTAACCACCCACCTCTCAGCCTATATAAATACATGCCACCATAACATCTCAAGCCATCAATTATAGACTCATCTCCTCCATAGCCTCGTAGCAGCACCGCTGCCATCCAAGCCACAACCGCCTGTCGCTAGCTAGGTTCACAGTCATAAGCCGCTATGACCATCTCATTAAAGTTTGACTCCTGCCCAAACTCTAGCGACAATTCTAGACAAAAGTCATTCCTAAGGGAGCGCAGAGTAAGTTTCGAAGCTACAAAAGTCGTTCCTAAGGGAGCGCAGAGTAAGTTCCAAAGCTCAAAAGTCGTTCCTAAGGGAATGTAGAGCCAAAATACCACCGAAATAGAAGGTGAAGAAGCTCCAAAGTCGTTCCTAAGGGGATGCAGAGCTTAAATACCACCGAAATAGAAGGTGAAGAAGCTCCAAAGTCATTCCTAAGGGGATTCAGAGCTTAAATACCACCGAAATATAAGGTGAAAAAGCTCCAAAGGCATTCTTAAGGGGATGCATTGATTAAAGACTCCAAAGACGTCCCTAAGTGGATGCAGAGTATTGTGTGTTCCAGTGTGGGCCTGTGTGTGTGTGTGTTCGACATCACCATCATATTGCATCATATCATTGCATCATTCTGCATAACATTACATCATACATCATATCCCATCAATGGCAAAAAGATTGGATACGAAGCAGATCTTCGACAATACTTTGTTGATTGAAAATGTGTTGAGGCACGAAACAAACCTTCTAAAAACACAATTTCTTCACAACAGATTCGACATAAAAAGGGGCCTCTTTATTTATGAAGCATGAAAAGAAGGGAAGGTGTTTTTTCGCCGAAGGCTCAAAATGGTATGTGCGTAAATTTCATGCATCGTAAAGAAATATATTACAATAATTTACATGTCTGACTAATTGTTCCATATACCAAATGTTACATAGTATCATTACAATAAAAGTCTAATCTTCCTTAAGTATTTTCTCGGCGGCTTCGCTTAGCAGCCTGTCGACGACTTCGTCGACGATGGAGTTAGCAACGCTCATTATTTCCAGTGCTTCTTTCATGACTGGATCGAACAGGGGGTTGTATGGCTCGGACAGCAGTGACAGTTCAGCTGTAATAGGCAAACTGTTAGTTCGAAGCCAAAAAATAAACGCCGAAGCTAAAATTCAAAAAGAATACTTATACGCCTTGCGCGCTCAGCAGCTTCTTCGGCTTGCCTAGCTTCTTCTCGGGCATCATGGGTTTCTTTTTCATTTTTCTTTATGATTCCATTGGCCAGTTCTCGGACACCGTTCACCCAAACATCGGAGTAAAACATTCCACCCACCAAAGTAGCTTCGACCGAAGGGTCTCTCGTGTCATCTGTGGAGAAGGTGGCTTCAGTCTGTGCCACAGCATTAACGTGGTCACAACCAGGCTTCTCCAAAATTGCCGCAATCCCTCGAGCGCCAGTGAAAGCATAGATGTCCCTGCGATCGGTCAGGATCTCTTCAAAAGCTTCGGCTTCCTCGCTTACTCAATCAATAACACCCTCGGGGTCACCTCGAATGAAATTCTGTTTGGAAGAATAAGCACCCACTCTGGCAAAGCTAGTTTTTAGTTTTCTTATGCAATCCAAGGATTTCACGAAGCACCTTTCCTTGGATTCACGAAGCTCCTCAACATTTTTCTCTAGCCTAGTTTTCGACCATTCACTAATTTCTTGACTAGCTTTTGCAAGTGCAAAATTGTCATTAGCTTCGGCAAGTTTTTTCCGAAGGTCTTCAATTTCGGCTTTATAAGTTTTGGATTGAGTGTTAAATTTTGCTTCATCTTCTTTCACTTTATCCACCAATGAAAGTAGAATTTTATCCTTCTCCAAGGCTTCATTTCTTAGCTTGATAACTTCTGATCGAAGATTGCCCAGGGCTATCACACAACTTTCATCTTCAGTACTCTTCTACGCCCTCAAAGCGTTGCTAAGAATTAAGCCCTACAAGAAGATAGAATCAGCACGAGAATACAAAAAAAATAATGTATTTTTAAACTCATCACTTTTGTACCTTCAGACTATTGTATGCAAGGCTATCTGCAAGGTCATCTTTTGACATGGTGGAGAGGCCAGCTTCAAGCTTCAAAAATCCCATATTTTTGGCCATCTCCCGACAGACGGATATTTCTTTGTTGTCCAGGAGACAGTATAGGAAATCATCTTCATCCGTGTCATTGAACACTAAGGCCCCCTTCGGGTATTTCAGTTCCCGGTCATAGTGTTTGGCTTCCGCAATTTCTTCTTCGGATAGTCTTTTTCCTGAAGCATGTCGAACAATAAAGTCGAGATTCTTGGACGGTGCTTTTTTTTGGCCACATCCTTCTCCACAGCCATACTAGTATCTAGAAATTCTTGTTCAGCTCTCTGCTCAGTCGCGGCAAGCTCTGTTTCTGTGGCACTGAGGGCCTAGCTTCGGTTTTAGCTCGAGCCGTAACAGCTTCGGCAACCTTTTTTGCAGGAGCAGGAGTCAATGCCCTTGTTGTTTCCATGATAGCGTCTAGCACGCTAGCCATTCTCCTCCTCTTGGGAGTTGTGGCGAGAGCCTTTGTAACCTTCGGCAATTCTGCTTCTGCCGGTGGGCTCAAGATTTCTGGCAGCACTATTAATTTTTCTAGCTCTGGCTTTTTGGCCGCCTCTTCTTTGGCTTTGGCTGGCTCGGCTATAGGCACCTTCGGCACTTCAGTCAATTCTTCGGCACTCAGGTCGGCAAGAGTAGATTGTTCTGTCCCAACAGTGGAAGATGTTCCTTCACCAAACTTCGGCAATATGGCTGTTTCAATGTATCTTGGCTGGTGGGTCAAGACCTTAATTTTCTTGTCCTTCGACGCAACAGAAATGGCTGAGGCGCTAATTTTCCTTTTCTTCCCCTGCTTCCGTGAGGGGTAAGTGTAGTCTGGATACACGAAGCTGATAACGTCAAAAACTCTATTCAACCTTTTCTTGCCTCGACCTCCGAAGGCTGAGGTCAAAGCATCATCTTCAGCTCTAATGTATGCCCCAAGTAACTCGTCGCTAGTAGCCTCAATACATTTCAGTCACTCATCGTTTGGTTTGTCAAACCGGTCTCTATACCTGAAGGTGTATTTCAAGTAAACCAAACCACCTTGACTGGACCCGGCAGCAGTCTCCTTCGGCATCTCCCACTTATCCACAAGTGGCCATACCCTGTAGGCTATGTGTTCCTAAACCAGGTCTCTTGTGCCAATGAAGGCACAAACATTATTGAAAGCCTTCTGGCATGCTTCGGTATCTTTCTCGAACGTAGAAGTCAAATTTGGAGGCCAAAGAGAGACCGGATGGGGCGTTGGATAATCCCCTTTATGTCCTCCCTTTCAATCAGATCATTCTTAACATAAAACCATTCTTCCATCCAGGCCCCGGGCCACCTTTTCCGAAATGTTGGAACCGGGTAGCTTGCATTAGAACGAGGAATGAATCCATAACAACCGAAGTTGTTGTGATACTGCTCTTTGCCAGTGGCCTTCGTCTCGTACAATGGTTCGTGCATGTTGCAAAAACACTTCGCGCTCGGTTTCAACCCTTGGCTTCTCACAGCCTAAACAAACATACCCATTCTGATTATAGCTTCGGGAGTAATTTGATGAAGAAAGTTCTCAAATGTCTTCAAAACTTCAACCAAAAAATTGCTCAATGGGAACCGAGGACCCACCTTCATAAAGCTTCTATAGACAACAACCTCATTTTCTTCAGGTGCAGCAGCAGCGCTATCCCCTCCAACCCTCACAATAGACATATCACAAAAATACCTCCCCTTCATGGCATCAATCTAACTCTGTTTTATGGACGACTTTCCGATGATAGTATGACTTGGCCGCCAGGGCCGAACTTCGACATCTTCATTCTCACTTTCCACATCATAGTCATCACTATCATCAGAATCTTCAGACAAATCTGCCATTATTTCGTTTGTGATCTTCTCTGTGTTTGTTTTTTCCATAGCTTCGTAAAACCCAGCAAGAGCAGGGTCCACAACCTTCTTCTCTTCAGACATATTCTTCTCTTCAGACATTCAACAAGCACTTATGTATATCACGAAGCTCGCAAATCAAGCGAGAGCTGATATCAAGAGAATTAAAATTTGAGAAAATAGCACAAGCAACTAAAATGGCGCAACAAATGCTGCAGCTGTGGGTTTCTATTTATATGCCTAGTGCATTGCAACTTGGCGGGCCCCATTTGTCATTGACTTTCGCTATTCTAGCGAAGGGAAGGTGTTTTTTCGGACCTTCGGCTAAATGCCTTCGTTCACGTCGCAGTCTGAATTTGTTAGATACAAGAACAAATTAATACTACGAGGGGCTACTGTTGGGGACCTTCGTCTTCCGAAGGTCCTCAAAAACACGACTAACATGATTTCCAATATAATATACTGTCACAGGAAGCTTCGGCTTTGATATGAAGGTGTACATGGTATGAAAGGCGCGATCTAGAAGAAGGATGAACCAGTTCCGAAGCTGTGGATGGAGAAGCTTTGGCTTAGCACAAGGACGGTGGTGGAGAATGAAACTGACCTAAAGGAGAAAATATTGTTTAGTCCTCGACAGCTTACCTTTCACTGCAGCAATCCAAAGCATTCCCGTCGGCTAGGCCGACGGAAATTTATTAATCCCCGTCGGCCAAAATAAGGCCGACGAGGATTAATTAATTCCCGTCGGCCAGTCAACGTAGCCGACGGGGATTAATTAACTCCCGTCGGCCCGCGTACAGCCGACAGCGATAAACTAACTTGCGTCGGCCGCGCCGCCAGGCCGACGGGAGTTATTCGAAATAACCACCGTGGACCTTTCTTCTTCCTTTCTGTTTCTTTCACCGCTCTATCTCTATGCCCACGCCCGCACCCGCGCCGCCGTGCTGCCCGCGCCCGCCCGCACGCCGCCGGTCCGACGACACCGCCCCGCCGCCGTCCCACCGCCCAAGGCCACGCCCCGCGCCCACAGCCACCGCCCCGCTCGCCCGGTCGCCGCACTCGAGCCCACGGCCACCGCCCCCGCCCACGGCCGTCGGTCCCACGCCGCGCCCCGCGCCCACGGCCGCAGCCCCACGCCCACGGTCGCCGCGCCCATGGCCGCCGCCCCCGCCCGGGCACCCGACGACCGCCGCTGAACGCCGTCGCCCGCCCAACACCGTCACCCGCCGCCGTCCACAGTAGCCGCGGCTTCCCCACATCGACGTCGTCCACCACCGTCGTCCGCGCAAAGCGAGCGAGGTATATTATATATATTGTAATGTTTTATTTTCGTCGGTTTTTTATGGCCGACGGGAGTTAACTGTTATGTGATTAAGTTTTGTTTAAATTTGTTAATTAACAATGTTATTAGTCTTCATATTTTTAATTTTATGTTGCAAATATAAAATGTGTTGTTTAATGTTATTAGTTAATGAATTGGATGATATGTTATGTATATATATATATGTATGTGTGACTTTTATGTTATGTATATATATAGTTATGTTATGTATATATATAGATGTATGTGTGACGTTTATGTTAGGTATATATATAGTTATGTTATGTATATATATAGTTCAACTATTTATCTATAGATGTATGTGTGACGTTTATAAACATGAATGTCTCACACACGCAATTCTTACTCGTACACACAGCTGCAATATGGGTGATAGACGTGATTGGATGTATGAAGGTTTCAAAAAGGGTGGGTGTCACACAAGTGAATGGTTTGCCAAGACGCAGATGTTTCTGGACCATGCAGCTGCTTTGTCACAAATAGATAATATTAGGTGTCCATGCAATAAATGTCAAAATATGACGAGCCACACCAAGAGGCAGATCACACTACATCTGTGCTCGCATGGTTTTGCGCTAGGCTATAAGGTCTGGTATCTCCACGGGGAGTCACGCCTTGAACGAGCAGCAGAAGTAGAAGTTGATGACGGTGAAGATGATGTTGATAGGATGGACCAGATGCTTGAGGATCTGCAGCCCGAACTGGCACCAGATCATCATGATCACCTACACCAGAGGTTCATAAGTTCTTTGACCTACTTAAAGCGTCAGAAGAGCCTATTCACAGGCACACTGACGTGACCGTACTCGAATTCATGACCCGGCTGATGTCAATCAAGTCCAAGTTTGCATTCTCAATTAATTGTTACAAGGAGCTTGTGGATTTGATTAGCGAGGTTCTTCCTACGGGTCACAAGATGCCCAAAGACATGTACCAGTCCAAGAAATTGCTTGAAGGTCTTGGTATGGAGTATGAGAAGATTGATGTTTGCCAAGACAACTGTATGCTTTTTTGGAAGGAACATGGCAGAGAATAGAAATGTTTAAAATGTGGGAAGTCGAGGTACGTGGAGCTTGTAAATGAAGATGGGGAGAAGGTGGTGACAAAGGTTGCACATAAACAGCTTCGGTACATGCCTCTCACTCCTAGAGTGAAACGTTTGTTTCTCTCGAGGAAGACCGCTATGCACATGAGGTGGCATAAAGATTGTACGGACAGACAAGATGGGTTAATGGTGCACCCGTCAGATGGTGATGCATGGAAGGCTCTTGACAAATTTGATCCAGATTTTGCCAGCGATGCAAGAAACGTTCGTATCGGCTTGGCAACTGATGGTTTCACGCCGTTCAATATGACCGCTGCGTCGTATTCATGTTGGCCTGTCATTGCCATACCGTACAACCTTCCACCTGCTCTTTGCATGAAATATGAGTTTATGTTCCTATGTCTTGTTATACCTGGGCCTGAGCATCCTGGCGTACGCCTCAATGTGATGCTTCAACCACTGATTGAAGAGTTAAAGAAGCTATGGCAAGGTGTGGAAGCCTATGACTGCTTCAAGAAGCAGAAATTCAATCTTCGTGTTGCATATCTGTTCTCGGTTCATGATTTTATGGCGTATGGTATTTTCTCTGGATGGAGCGTGCATGGTAGATTGACGTGTCCTTATTGTGCTAAAGATACAGATTGTTTTCGTCTTAGTGCTGGTGGCAAGATATGTTACTTTGATTGCCATAGATGTTTTCTACCCTTCAATCACCCCTTTAGAAGGCAGAGAAAGGAATTTAGGAAGGGCACCATCGTCACGAAGGGACCGCCCAAGCGACATAGTGGGATAGAAATTACAGAAGAGCATATGAAACTTGTCCTAGACGAGAGTGGGAAAAGGTATCAAGGTTTTGGTGAGGAGCATGACTGGACTCACATATGTGGCTTGTGGGAGCTTCCTTATGCTAAGTCATTGATTTTGATGCACAACATCGACGTCATGCATCAAGAGAGTAACTTTTGCCAAGCCCTCATAAATACATGCATGGATTTCCCTGATAAAATGAAAGACAATGACAAGGCACACATAGACTTAGCAGTGATATGTGATTGTCCAACCCAAGTGCTTAGAGAAAACGGAGGCAAACCAAAAGCTGACTATTGTCTGAAATCTAAGCAACAAAAAGAAGTGATGAAGTGTAAGGATATTAAATTCCCCGATGGTTATGCCGCTGGTTTTAGAAGATCTGTGAACTTGAAGACAATGAAGATGAATGGACTGAAGAGCCATGACTTCCACATAATTATGGAGAGGCTCATGCATGTAATGTTTCGTGGGTACATTTCAGAAGCTGTGTGGAAAACGTTAGCTGAAGTTAGCTATTTCTACAGACAGTTGTGTGCTAAAGAAATCAGAAGAGATGTGATGGAACAGCTGGAGAAAGAGGCACCAGTGCTTTTGTGCAAATTGGAAAAAATATTTCCACCGGGTTTCTTCAATCCTATGCAGCATCTCTTTATACATCTTCCATATGAGGCTAAGGTCGGTGGTCCTGTTCAGTATAGGTGGATGTTTCATATAGAAAGAGCTTTAAAGAAGCTTAGAGCAATGGTGGGCAATAAGGCAAGAGTTGAAGGATGTATTGCGGAACAATTTAAACTTAAGGAGGTAGCACACTTCACAAGTTGTTACTTTGCAAAAGAACATAATGTATTTGCTTGAAAGAAAAGGTACAATGATGATGAACGAGAGATGCCTCCTTGTAGTGATCTTTCGATTTTTCAGACAAACGGCAAAGCCGTTGGTCCACCCAAGGCATATCACCTCAGTATGGAAGAACGGAAGTCTGCTTTACTGTACATGTTCACAAATATGCCTGAGGTGGAGAAATATTTTGTGTAAGACTTATTTTCTTAAACTGTTCATATGTGAATTAGTTTATGTTATCAAATATCTCATGTCACACAATAATATTTGACAGCGAGTTTGATGAACAAAACATGAGGTGTCTCGGTAGGCCAACATCGAGAGACATAGACAAATTGTGACGCGATGGTATGCATGGGCGACCTAATTTCATTATGTGGCTTCGGGACCGTGTAAGTCTTAATTATGTGGCTCCGAGAGCTAATTTCAGTTAACTAATATTACAGAATTTGCTAATGCTTTGTGGCATAATTGACAGTTTGGGGAGGAAATGAATTTGAATGATGACTTACGTCAGTTATCTATTGGAAGCGTAACTGCCAAAAGCTATGGACGTTACGACGTCAATGGATATCACTTTCGTTCAAGCATTTTCGAATCAAGTCATCCTATGGCCACCACTCAAAATAGTGGAGTCGTTACTAGGGCAACCGACATGGAAGGACACGAAGCCTGCTATTACGGGAAAATCAAAAATATAATCGAGATTACATTTGCTGGAAATAAGCCTTTAGCGCTAGTTTTCTTTGAGTGTAAATGGTATGACCCAAAGTATTATAGGACCGAATTTGGGATGACACAGATCCAACTAGAAAATTGCTTCAAGGACACGACACGTATATCCTTGCCCATCAAGCAGACCAAGTTTATTTCTCGACATATCCATGCAAAAAGTTGTCTAAATGGAGGGTTGTGTACAATGTAAATCCCCGCGAACGCATATACACTCCTGGTGAGGACGAATATCAAATTGGTCACCTTGAGCAGGTTGATGAAGTGTTTCAAGAAGAAGAGTTGCCAACTAGTTTTCATATTGATCCTGCACCGGCATTAGATTCACTAGTTGCAGACGTTAACGACTTAACTTTTCCCGAGAGACGGAGAAGACAACCTGTTAGGAGAAAAGTTACATGGCGACCTCTGCATAGAAGAGAACAAATAGATCCTGATTTTGATGATATTTAACAAGTAAAGTTGTTTTGTTATTTCATTTGTTTCTATTTTTAAGTATTATGTCATTTTTGATGCACTAATGAATAATTTCTTATTTTTTATGCAGGATGCCGCCAAAATCAAAGAAGTCAGTGAAGGGGCTGTTCAAGGGCCTGGGTCTTTTTCAGGGCAATTCTTCTAGCAGTAGCAGACGTCGAGAGCTATTGAGCGCGGTACATGGAGATGAGGTAACATATCTTGTACAAATAAATTTGTTTACATATTTACAAATAAATCTTGAGTTGTATGTACCAGGATGAGCAGCACACTAAGGAGCAGCACATTGAGGAGGTGGAGCACAATGAGGAGGTGGAGCACGTGACATGGGACCAGGCCGCACAGCATCACCAGCCATGGGACTAGTGGGACCACCAGAGAGAGCAGCAATAGGCGTGGGACCAGTGGGGCCAATAGGGCGAACCGGCTGACAACCCGATGGATGATGGCTCGGGAGGCTCTTCAGCGACACGCACACGTCACTCAAGAAAAAGCCACTCAGTAAAGCCTCGTCACGCGATAGAGCGAGAGGATGATAGGACTTTAATCATGCCACATGGAGATCGATGAGTGTAATATACTAACTTATCTCATATAACTATCATGTCTATTGTTAATGTTTTTGTGTAATGCAGGAATTGGGAGGACCTATCCTTTGACGGCAAGGGACACCACACTCAGGTTAACCTTACGTTGGGTTCTCTTTGCCGCCTTCACTACCCTGGTATAGTGAAGGTGTCAAACGGTGATACCGAGGATGATGTGCTCGTCAGTACCTAGGACGAGTACAAGTTTAAAAAAGGAACGAAACCACACCGACAGACAGGGACTTGTGCGTAATGACTTTTGGGTATGAATTCTATATTATTTTTGTTATGTTTCCTAATATTGTAAATCTATGACTTATACCATTGTATTTGTATTCTTTATGTTGTAGCTTCGATATCGGTTGCCTGACGGAGAGGATTACATGGGGCACGCTGAATGTGTCTTCCAAAACAATGCAAAGAAGCTGGTGAAGGATGCCATATACTATGCGAGAATTCAGGCTACAAACCTGTATTTTCAAAAGCATCCGGAAGAAGCAGGCCCCTTGAATAAAAAGGAAGGGTCCTCAAAGATATATTTGACTGAGGATCAATATCGTGAGGTTAGTATTCAATTTGTTTTACCCTTTATATTGATTGTTGTGATTGATATAATATGTAACATTGTGTGTGCAGGTGATGGTTCCATGGATGGCGCCCGTGCCTGATGCGTACTATGCTTGGTGTCGATATTGGGCTTCCGAAGGCTTCCAGAAAGCGTCAGCGCATCACAGACAATGTCGAGGAACCAATCCTAACCACAAGTTTGGCGGTGACGACATGATACGAAAAGCTAAAAGAATGGTAAGTTTGATCTAGCTATGTCGATCAGCAAATAGTACGATTTCTTATGAATGTTTTTTGTTTATACAGGAAGCTACGAGTGGCCAAAAGCCTAGTGACATTGAGGTCTACCAGGAGGGCCACAAAAGACCAGACCCAAACAACCCTGACCAGCTCTGCAGCCAGATAGCCACGGATCGCTTGGTGAGTTTTGGCTCAAAAGTTCAAACGTTCAAAGTATATAAATTCCTGCATTTGTAAGGTTGTGAATGATGTATAGGCGGCATATGGGGAGGAGATGGTTCGTCGCCATGGCCCTGACTTCGACTGGCGCCATGAACCGGTGGATCCCTCGGTGGTGTACGCAAGTGGTGGTGGCAAAGCGCATGGACGGTAAGCTCTAACTTATGAAATTATATGGTTGACACTAAATTGATTATGCAGTAATGACATTTTTTGAATCACTTATAGATACGCACTCTTCGACGGATTCATTGACTCGTCGTCGGTGAGATCTTAGAGGACGGGTTCATCTTCCTGTAGCTCATGCTCTCGTCGACCGAACGAGCAGGAGTTGGAGATTATGAGGATGCGTGAAGAGATGAGACAACAACACGAATTTATGGAGGCTTGCAATGCACATAACCAAGCGATGTATCAAGTGAGTACACATAATCCGAACTCTAAATTATTATATTTCAATACAACATCTTCAGTAGTAACACATATGTGTTTAATAGTTAATGCAGCAACAGGGCATGGCAACAAATTTTCCACCGCCACCACAATGGAGCCAATTTGCAAACACACCAGTTCCACCACCACAGTTCACCACCCCTCCGACACATATACCTGCACCTGGAGATAGGGTACATTTGATAACTCTCCATTAATTTATATACTTGTACACTTTTTGATATTTGCATTTAACGTGTTGATATTTGCTAACTTGCATAGGTTACGCCTGAAGCGGGTGGTAGTGGTTCTGATCCAGCAGTAGGGACTGGATTTGTTGACTCGCTCTTCGTGTTCCCTCCTCCTGGTGGTGGTGGCGGCAGCGGTCAAAGCTCTAACCACCCAAGTGGTGGTTATCTCTAAACACTTGAACTTATGTTTGAAATGTCGTAGTCGTTGGTGGATGTTATGTTTCAATACTATGTCGTACTCGTTGGTGGATGTTGGTGGATGTTATGTTTCAATACTATGTCGTACACGTTGGTGGATGTTTTAATTATAAATGCAAGTGTTTATGTCTAAATGCATGTGTTTGTGGATGTCGTATCTCTAAATGCATGTGTTTGTAATGTGGCTGTTATTTGTGATTTATGTTATGTTTGATATATGTTATGTGTGCAGAAATAGTGACATAATTTAGTGTTGTTTTAGTAGCAGTATAGGATAATTCCCGTCGGCCCAGTTAATTCCCGCCGGCTATGGTCGAACCAACGGGAATTAACTAATAATGCTCGTCAGCCCAGTTAATTCCCGTCGACCACGTAGGGCCGACGGGAATTAATTCATAACTCCCGTCGGCCTGGGAAACCGATAGGAATTAATAAATGACGCCTGATGAGGACACCACTATGAGTACGACTACACCAGCAGCACCTCTGTCACACCCGGATTTCGGGGGCACCAAGACCCGGGCGCGAACATAAACACCAGGTATGCTGGGACCAAGTCTCACACATATGATGTATAGTGGCACAGGATCGAATGTCACATCTTTATATATAACAGGAGTTCTATACAAAATAAATAATTACATTATAAGGAGACAACGGTCCAACAACCCAAAGTTGACTGGGAGACGACGGCCTAGATCTCTCACGAACACTTCACAGCATCCTCCATGCGCCTCATCCTGTGGTACCTGATCTTGACCTGTGGGGGGGGTGCGAGACAGCAAGAGTGAGCTCACATACGTTCATCGCTCAACAAGTTGTGGGGAATAATGTGCATGAACTCGCCAAAGGTGGGAGCTCACGTGAAGTGTAAGGCTTACCAAAGAGGATGGTTAGAGCTGAGCATTGCTTTTAAAGTTGGTCAAAATTTTATTAGCAATTACTAAGTATAAGTAAATGCCAACCCAATTAAATAGTACAACAGAAGTAACAACATCACCTGCGATGCAATGCATATGACAAATTGAATTTAGTTCCATAAATTAATCATGTGAGTGTCCGAGCTGCTCATGACCGTGAGCACGGCTAGTATACTAGTTTTACACTCTGCAGAGGTTGCGCATCTTTACCCACAAGTCATGTTACCCATCTGCCAAGAGACTGCCAATCCCATACACCGCTACCGAGGAGGCGAGGCAGGGTAACACTACGAGGCCTGTACAAAGTTCACTAGCTTCAGAAAACCCGCTACAGTTTATAGGAAGCTCCAATGCAGGAATCCCTTGCAGGACCGCCATCACAGCAAAATCCTCCCGAGGGCCTCCCTAGCAGGACTGCCATCGCAGCAAAATCCTCCCGAGGGCCTCCCTACACTGACCACTCCCCTACTGCCCTTGCCCCTTTCGGGTAAGGTAGTCTTCCACTAGCTTTCCTAATTAATCGGCCAAGGGCGTCCCATTAAACCCTTGTGGTAGCACTGTTTTCCCGGGTGGTTCTCCATGTTCCAATTAACATAATGATCTTAACATGAACAATAAATAACAACTGACAATAAAAATATAATCATGAATAGTAATGTGTATCTCTATACCTAAAATCACATAAAGCGATAGCAAGTACTACCCAAAGATTCAGTGGTGAACAAGGTATAAAGATAGTCAAACTAGGGTAACCTATTGGGTCCCATCAAAATTAACCTATGCAGATCATTATGATTAATTAGAACATGAGTGGGTAAAAAGAAGTGATCAAGGGCACAACTTGCCTGGCACTTGAGATTCCAGGTACCAACTTGCTTTTCAGATGACACGTGTCCCCACTGCTAAACGTAGCAATACATACAAACATGGTATAGGCAAAATTTAACATTACACCAAACATAAGCACAAACTGCATAATAATAATCTACATGTTGTAACGAGATCGTAGAAACAAGAACCACTAAATTCGGGACTACGGCTATCGAGTTATGATTTTCCGAAGATCCATGGTTAAATATAGGATAGACTAAGTGCAACATTTTAACCTATATTTCATGACAAAACATAGTTACCAGATGATAATAAATATTATTGTGAGACTAATGCAACTAGAATGGATCAAAATGGAATTTAAACAAAGAAGTTATGGATTTCCAAAGTCATTAAGTGCCTAGTATAAAATAATTCAAGTGAACAATTTTAATCCAAGTTTCATGGTTAAACAGAGTTACTAGTGGATAGAAAATATTAATACGAAATTACTGGTACTGGAATGGATTAAAAATGAGCTAAGGTGAATTTTCTATGAATTATACAAGTTCTAGGGCTTATTTTTGTATTAAAAGTAATTTCTAAAATTAAATTACTGAATTTACAGAGTTATGGACTGGGCACACAAAACCAGAGGAGCACAGGGTTTAATCTATAAGATTTCCTAGACTCAGAATTCACCCGCGTGAACGGCAGGTTGGTTTCAAAGGAACTGAGGGACTTATTTGCAATATGGCACAACCGAAGAGGTATGATGACATGTGGACCATCAGATCAATGATCGACGCCCCCGATTAGATCCTCCTTTAAGTGAACCGTTACATGACATGGACCGCCCGATCTGAATCCAAGGGTTAGGATTAAATCTCCCCTCAGCCCAAACCGGTGCGGAGCGAGGGCCGGACGATTCAAATCCGACGCTCCAAAACTAATATCGCAAAGCTCAATTTGAACCATACGATCCCGATCGTACGCTGCATCTCGATTGCGCGCAGTGAACCTCAGCTTCTAATCTCTACCGCCCAATCCCGATCTAACAGTGCACGAGTATCGCCTTCCTCCTGACCTCGGACGGCGGCGCTCAGGTTCACCACGGTGGCGAGCGTCGGTGAGCACCCAATCCAGGCGCATACGCGGATCTACGCGCCGTTGGACGGTTGCTAACAAAAATCGAGGGTGCGGCGGACACAGGGGAGAGCTCCATACCTGTTATTATGGCACCGGTGAGGCCTCCCACGGTGAGCGACGGACTCGGCGGCCGTTCATCAAATCAGCGAGAAATTGGCCAACCCGAAGGACTCCACGAGCGCACCGAACCCCCGAATCGGCATCGCGATGGCCAACTGAGCACCCTGAAGCCGCACGCCGTGACCATTTGATGGCGCAGGCATGATTCCTCCGGCGGCCGGGCGCAATCCACACCCACCGCAGTACAATTAGTCGACACCCTCGCTTCCAGATTGCCGTGCGGCGATGCTTCGCGTGGACTCCCCAGCGACCTCGCGATTGATGATAATGACGGCGGCCGGAGCTGGTCGCCCCCAAATTCAAGCAACAGCGGCACCAAGGACTTGCGCGTGAGAGGCAGTGGGGGAATGGAAGAGGGCACGGGTCGGATCAGGCGAAGGAAGCGAAAGGGAGGCTCAGCTTTATACAAGCTACGAGGTCCGAGCCCGTCGACTTGAATCCCGCGGCATTCGGTTGGGGATCGCCAGTCTTCCGCGCAGGTCGTTGGGGAGGAAGACAACGCTGGCCACGCGGGCCCATGAGTCGGAGTTTGGCCAGACATGGCTGAGACTGGCGGGTGGGGACCGCCAGCTAGTGAGGCGTGAGCGGGGCGCGCTGGTGGGCTGGTTCAAGGGCGAGTTGGGCCGGCTGAGAATAAATCGGCCCTGTTGGAGGTTTCTTCTTTTTTTTCTTTTACTATTTTCTATTTCAATTCATGGATTTTAAACTAGATTCAAAACCAGTTCAAACATTGACTCAGTTTTAAATGTGCACTTTAAAACCACAGTATGAAATGTCAGTTTAGTTTATTTTATTTATTATACTAATTAAACAAATGATTTTAAATGTGAAATTTATACACACTAAAATAGAAAATGGGTATTTTAAGAAAAATCTATAGTTTATAAAATCCTTTTGAGAATAATTATAAATATTCATTTCAACCAAGGGTAATAAATTCATATAGAGATTATTTTATTTAAATCTTTATTAGGAACATGTTTATTTTAGGTGATGTTGCTTCCAATGTAACAAAATTCTTATTGGAAGACATTCTAATATCAAAATCCTTGGAGAACTTTTACTAAACTTTCACATTAAGATTTTTGGGTGTTACAAATCCTACCCCCCTTAACAGAAATCTCGTCCTCGAGATTTGTAAGGACAGGGATGTAAAAAGCTCTATTTGTAATTTAGCCTTTAACTTTTAATTAGTTTAAGAATTAAGAAGTTTCATGTTATTTAGATAGTGGTTATGAAAGCATGGGTATGTATATCCACTTTATTATGTAGGATGATAAGATGTCTTTAAAGTATATATAGGTTTGGGTAAAAAGAGTAGGGTAAGGAAAGACTCCATCCAAGATTTGTGGATCTTGATTCATCTGATGATCTAGCTTGATCTTTGAAGGCTTGAGTTGATGCTTATCCTTTTTTGACGTGGTTGGTCTTCTTTGGTCTTTCTTCTTGGAGTTGCCATCCGAGTTAAGGACATATAGTTAGGATAGTTGGGGTACACGGGGTAGGTAGGTTTGAATAGAGTTGTATTTTGCTTTTCAAACAAATGGACTAGGCAGCCTGTGATGTAGGTTATATTGTTGTTTACGGACAAGTTGGTATATGACATTAATTTAGGTTAGGTTATGTTTGTTGAAGAAGTGTCTAACCCATATCACCAGATTAACTATCCTGTTAATAACTCACTTTAGATTGGATAATATTAGACTAGATGGGATCTAGATTATATCGGTTAAGATATGAGGTCAGTTAGATCTATTAGGATAGGATAAGTAAGGTGGTTAGGATAAGATGAATCTGTCAAGGTGAGATGAATCTATTGAGATAAGAGAGAATCTTTTAATCCAAGATGGATCTATGAGTGTAGGATAGAATCTTTTAAGATGAGATGGATATCGTTAGGCTAGATACTTTAATGAGGGATAATCTAGTTTATCTAGTTATTTTTATAAGCATATATTTTTTTTCTATATGTATATGCAGATGTAATTGTGGACATCACTCCACAACTCATCCCACTCAATCAAAGATCCAAATCATACAAGTATCATAAGAACAAACATTCAAGTACATAGATATTTATAAAAATAGTTTTGTTTTTTTTTTGTTCCTAAGAGTAGGTCTCCTATTCCTAAAGTCACTTTAGGCACAAGATTTCAAAGTGTGAAAACCACATTTGTCTTTAGAAAGAAAAGGTAAGAATAATCAGAGTAAAGCGGAATTAGATGAGAAGAGATTAAGAAAAGTTTGGAAAAGAATCAAAGTAGTAAGTATTGGTTGTCCAGTTCTATCTAAGTTTCGTCTTACAGTCAACATTCCTCTGATACCACTTCTGTCACACCCGGATTTCGGGGGCACCAAGACCCGGGCGCGAACATAAACACCAGGTATGCTGGGACCAAGTCTCACACATATGATGTATAGTGGCACAGGATCGAATGTCACATCTTTATATATAACAGGAGTTCTATACAAAATAAATAATTACATTATAAGGAGACAACGGTCCAGCAACCCAAAGTTGACTGGGAGACGACGGCCTAGATCTCTCACGAACACTTCACAGCATCCTCCATGCGCCTCATCCTGTGGTACCTGATCTTGACCTGTGGGGGGGGGTGTGAGACAGCAAGAGTGAGCTCACATACGTTCATCGCTCAACAAGTTGTGGGGAATAATGTGCATGAACTCGCCAAAGGTGGGAGCTCACGTGAAGTGTAAGGCTTACCAAAGAGGATGGTTAGAGCTGAGCATTGCTTTTAAAGTTGGTCAAAATTTTATTAGCAATTACTAAGTATAAGTAAATGCCAACCCAATTAAATAGTACAACAGAAGTAACAACATCACCTGCGATGCAATGCATATGACAAATTGAATTTAGTTCCATAAATTAATCATGTGAGTGTCCGAGCTGCTCATGACCGTGAGCACGGCTAGTATACCAGTTTTACACTCTGCAGAGGTTGCGCATCTTTACCCACAAGTCGTGTTACCCATCTGCCAAGAGACGGCCAATCCCATACACCTCTACCGAGGAGGCGAGGCAGGGTAACACTATGAGGCCTTTACAAAGTTCCACTAGCTTTAGAAAACCCGCTACAGTTTATAGGAAGCTCCAATGCAGGAATCCCTTGCAGGACTGCCATCACAGCAAAATCCTCCCGAGGGCCTCCCTAGCAGAAATCCCTTGCAGGACTGCCATCGCAGCAAAATCCTCCCGAGGGCCTCCCTACACTGACCACTCCCCTACTGCCCTTGCCCCTTTCATGTAAGGTAGTCTTCCACTAGCTTTCCTAATTAATCGGCCAAGGGCGTCCCATTAAACCCTTGTGGTAGCACTGTTTTCCCGGGTGGTTCTCCATGTTCCAATTAACATAATGATCTTAACATGAACAATAAATAACAACTGACAATAAAAATATAATCATGAATAGTAATGTGTATCTCTATACCTAAAACCACATAAAGCGATAGCAAGTACTACCCAAAGATTCAGTGGTGAACAAGGTATAAAGATAGTCAAACTAGGGTAACCTATTGGGTCCCATCAAAATTAACCTATGCAGATCATTATGATTAATTAGAACATGAGTGGGTAAAAAGAAATGATCAAGGGCACAACTTGCCTGGCACTTGAGATTCCAGGTACCAACTTGCTTTTCAGATGACACGTGTCCCCACTGCTAAACTTAGCAATACATACAAACATGGTATAGGCAAAATTTAACATTACACCAAACATAAGCACAAACTGCATAATAATAATCTACATGTTGTAACGAGATCGTAGAAACAAGAACCACTAAATTCGGGACTACGACTATCGAGTTATGATTTTCCGAAGATCCATGGTTAAATATAGGATAGACTAAGTGCAACATTTTAACCTATATTTCATGACAAAACATAGTTACCAGATGATAATAAATATTATTGTGAGACTAATGCAACTAGAATGGATCAAAATGGAATTTAAACAAAGAAGTTATGGATTTCCAAAGTCATTAAGTGCCTAGTATAAAATAATTCAAGTGAACAATTTTAATCCAAGTTTCATGGTTAAACAGAGTTACTAGTGGATAGAAAATATTAATACGAAATTACTGGTACTGGAATGGATTAAAAATGAGCTAAGGTGAATTTTCTATGAATTATACAAGTTCTAGGGCTTATTTTTGTATTAAAAGTAATTTCTAAAATTAAATTACTGAATTCACAGAGTTATGGACTGGGCACACAAAACCAGAGGAGCACAGGGTTTAATCTATAAGATTTCCTAGACTCAGAATTCACCCGCGTGAACGGCAGGTTGGTTTCAAAGGAACTGAGGGACTTATTTGCAATATGGCGCAACCGAAGAGGTATGATGACATGTGGACCGTCAGATCAATGATCGACGCCCCCGATTAGATCCTCCTTTAAGTGAACTGTTACGCGACATGGACCGCCCGATCTGAATCCAAGGGTTAGGATTAAATCTCCCCTCAGCCCAAACCGGTGCGGAGCGAGGGCCGGACGATTCAAATCCGACGCTCCAAAACTAATATCGCAAAGCTCAATTTGAACCATACGATCCCGATCGTACGCTGCATCTCGATTGCGCGCAGTGAACCTCAGCTTCTAATCTCTACCGCCCAATCCCGATCTAACAGTGCACGAGTATCGCCTTCCTCCTGACCTCGGACGGCAGCGCTCATGTTCACCACGGTGGCGAGCGTCGGTGAGCACCCAATCCAGGCGCATACGCGGATCTACACGCCGTTGGACGGTTGCTAACCAAAATCGAGGGTGCGGCGGACACAGGGGAGAGCTCCATACCTGTTATTATGGCACCGGTGAGGCCTCCCACGGTGAGCGACGGACTCGGCGGCCGTTCATCAAATCAGCGAGAAATTGGCCCACCCGAAGGACTCCACGAGCGCACCGAACCCCCGAATCGGCATCGCGATGGCCAACTGAGCACCCCGAAGCCGCACGCCGTGACCATTTGATGGCGCAGGCATGATTCCTCCGGCGGCCGGGCGCAATCCACACCCACCGCAGTACAATCAGTCGACACCCTCGCTTCCAGATTGCCGTGCGGCGATGCTTCGCGTGGACTCCCCAGCGACCTCGCGATTGATGGTAATGACGACGGCCGGAGCTGGTCGCCCCCAAATTCAAGCAACAGCGGCACCAAGGACTTGCGCGTGAGAGGCAGTGGGGGAATGGAAGAGGGCACGGGTCGGATCAGGCGAAGGAAGCGAAAGGGAGGCTCAGCTTTATACAAGCTACGAGGTCCGAGCCCGTCGACTTCAATCCCGCGGCATTCGGTTGGGGATCGCCAGTCTTCCGCGCAGGTCGTTGGGGAGGAAGACAACGCTGGCCACGCGGGCCCATGAGTCGGAGTTTGGCCAGACATGGCTGAGACTGGCGGGTGGGGACCTGAAAGCTCTCTTGTGAGTTTTGGTGTTTGGATGACAACTCAATTAAAGGACTAACAAGTGTACTAAGTGTTGAACAGGTGCTTAAGGTAAAGCTTACAGGGTTCAACACAAGTGAACAAATGTGATTGTCCAAGAACTGGATTATGGATACATAATGGACATCACAAGTAAGATGGACATTGCATAAAGTGAGACTCGGGTGCGAAGCTCGGAGACAACTGATCAAGCCAAGGACGGAGGCAAGAGAAGCTTCGAGGTACCAAGTGCACGGGAGAAGGTCAAGGAGGCTGAGGAACCCAAAGCCAAGGGTGAAGAAGAAGGCTTGCAAAGTCAAGGGTGATCGAGTTGAGAAGAGCTATAGCACATCAAGGATCACTACATAAGGACGTGACTTACAACCAATGAGGTAACAACTACAGTTTTGTGGTGTAAGTCATAAGGCTCAAGACCAAGCTCTAAGAAAGAGATCAAGGTCACTAGAAGGAGAACAAGTGTCAAAACCAGAACTGGAAGCAGCCCAAAAGAGCTAAGTTCACCTTAATCTGTAGTTTGGGTTGTTCCTATGTTTGGAGATGTTCTATGTGACCTTTACAGGATGTTGAAGCCAAGTAATGTCAATCTAGAACAAGTCAAGCCGACTTGATGATTTATGAGTCCAACATCAAAGCTCAAGCATGTGAAGTGCTATAGATGTAATGATTAAGAGAAGGTATGTTTCTATACTTAGTACATTGGTTTTGAGTACTAATATATTTGTCTAAGTGTTAGAAACAGAAAGAAGAAGAATAGAGAAGAGGAGAAGGGACTTGGCTGTGTGCTGCCAAGACCCAGCTCGGTCTGGAGCACCGGACTGTCCGGTGTGCATCGAACAGTGTCCGGTGCGCCAGGCTGACTCGGCTCGAACTGGCCGCTCTCGGGAAACTGGCCGACGGTGTACGGCTAAAATTCACCGGACTGTCCGGTGTGCACCGGACTGTCCGGTGAGCCAACGGTCGGCCAGGCCAACGGTCGGCCGCGCAATCTGCGCGGGACACGTGGCGGAGCCAACAGTCGGAAGCGCCAGTTAAGGAAAGAAATCGGGCACCGGACAGTGTCCGGTGTGCACCGGACTGTCCGGTGCGCCACCCGACAGAAAGAAAGTATTGCCTTCCAAATGGGATTCCAACGGCTCCTAGGCCCCTTGTGCCTATAAAAGGGACCCCTAGGCGCCTCAAGCAATATACAAGAGCAGCCAACAAGTGTAGACTCCATTGGAATCAATTCTCGCTCTCCCTCTTGTGTGTAACTCTATAGTTTGTGTAGAAGGCACAACTATAAGCCTTTAGAGAGAGGAGCAGTGCTGCTAAGAGCTAGAGCAAGGTCTTGAGCGTATCGTTACTCTGCCGGGGTGCTGCCAAGAAGTTTGTAAGCAGCCACGGTTCTGTTGTAACCCCACTCAATAGTGAAAGGCTCTATCTGTCATACTGACAGATCTGAGCAAACGGAGGAAGGAGTTGAAATAGACTCCAAGCCCAGGTGTGGCTAACTCCAACGAGGACTAGGCAAGCATTTCAGGCTTGGCCGAACCTCGGGATAAATCCTTGCGTCTGTGTGCTCTGTTCTGTATTGTACTCTGCTCTCTGTCTTACTCGCTTATATATCTGCACTTCACTACTTACTTGTGGTACTAGCTTTACTTGAAGTGCAGGATATTCGTAAGACAGGAACTTCAATTCCACTGCAACCTACTCGAAGGGTTCTTCACTCCACTGCGATCCTGTCTTCGAGTAGAGTAAGATTTAAGTTTTAAAGTGATAATTTTTATTCGCCTATTCACCCCCCCCCTCTAGGCGACATCTAGATCCTGTTCCCGGGCCAAAAGGGAACTTTCAATTGGTATCAGAGCTAGGCCTCTCCAGTGTGGGCTTAGCCGTTCGGAGATAACGATGTCGTCACAAGAGGTAACTGTAGAACTTCTTTTAGGCGATGGTTCTAATTACAAATCTTGGTCTGTCTCTATTTACAAAGCTTTCATGAATGTTGATCCTGATTTGAGACAGATCTTTAGTAGAAGTATTTTTCCCTCTGATTTTAGTAAAAATCCTTCCAATGAAGAACTAAGATGTTTATCTCTCAATCATCATGCTTGCAACATCTTAGTTGACTCTCTTTCTAGAAATGCTTATTTCTCCATCATGAGTAGTGATAGTGATTTATTTGTTGATGCTCATGATTTGACTCTCTTTCTAGAAAAATATTCTGTGGCAAATTGTGTTGCTCCTACTCCCTATATTACTTGTGTTACTAACCATACAGAGGGAGAGGAACAAGAACGATGGCACCCAAACGATGAATCCACCTCATCGACAGGTTTGCTCTCCACTAGTGATAAATGCTTTATTGCTAACAATGATGGTGGAGACAAAAGCCATGATGAGGAGGAATATGAGGATGATAGCGAGGATGAATCTTCATCACCTCAAGGTACATTTTCCTATTTTGCTTCCACTGACATTAATGACAGGGAAAATGAGACCGATGATGTGGAAGAAGAAGAGATTCGCCGTTTCTACATCCATCTCAACAAAGAGGACAAAGCTCTCTTGGTTAAGTTGTTGAGAAGGAACAAGGAACAAGGCGAGACGCTTCTCAGGCTAGAGGAGACCCTCATCAAAACCAACAACAGCCTGGAGAAGATGACCAAAGAACATGAGGAGCTAAAGTGCTCTCATGACGATTTGGTCCAACGGTATGAATCTATTTTATTTAAGCAAAGAAATAATGATGATGTTTTATCCTGTGTTGCTCAACTTAAAATGGAAAACGCCATGCTTAAGAGACAAGTAGAAATTCTAAATTTAGAAAAACTTGCTCTAGGTGAAGAGTATGATATGTTGTCAAATTCTCATAATAAACTAGTTGATGACCATATCATGCTTAATGTTGCTCATGAGGTTATAATTGTAAACTTAAATTCATGTGAATCTCATTCTCGCACGTGTGCGCATTTGAATTGTATATCATCATGTGCTAACCCCTGTTGCTCAAAAGAAAGCCAATCATTGATTGAGAAACAAGTTTTAGGGTCACAAAAGAAATTCTGTGGGAATAAGAAGCAACGACAACTGAGGAGAAGACATTTTGCTCAACTCTCTCAAGATATCCACGGGCGCGTGGTGAAGAAGCTTGAGAAAAGAAAAACTGCAGCAAGTGTCAAGCTCAATAAGAGAAATGTTCCCAAAGCTATAAATGAAGAAATCAACATGAAAGAGGAAAAAGGTAAGGATTCAATTAATCATGTTGTTTGCACTGACCTTCTCTCCATGTCATTCAAGTATAAAAAGGGAAAAGGAAAAAGGAGGTGTTTCAAGTGCAAGGAGTTAGGCCACCTCATCGCGTCTTGTCCGTACAAAGACAAGAATGAAGGGACAAGGAGTTGTTTTGGATGCAACAAAAAGGACCACACGATCACTTCATGTCCGGTCATGAAGAATCAAGGATGTGCATCCTCCAAGGTAACCCTCACCAAGGAAAATAACACACAGCAAGCGTCGTGTCAAGTTGAGCGACGCTTCTGCTACAAGTGTGGTGAGCAGGGTCATCTATCCAAGGTATGTTATAAAGGTAAGATTCCTAAGCAAGTGAATTTGTGTCAATCTTATTCGGGTAGGAGACCCATATCATACAATTGTGCTAGATCTATAACGAGATCACCTAGAACTAGCACAAAGGCAATTTGGGTACCAAAGGCACATTTAGATGATCATTATGGACCCATCCCAAGATGGGTACCAAACTGTGCTAACTAGACCATGCAGGTGACTTGAGATGGACTGGAGACCATGGGAGAGCTTAAGACGGTTATCTTAAACTCTATGCTTAAGCTGTTAATTATTTTGGTGCCTTTATTGTGAAACACTAATCCCATGTTCATCTCAAGTGAAATAAGGTGTGTAGGTCCTGAATCATTATTGGTGAATCAAGTAAAGGACCTTGATGAGAATCTAAAACCTGCTCTCCAAAGGACGGTACCCGTGTATTTTAAGTACATCATTGCATTTTAGTATTGCTCTTAAGTTGGCTTGATGTGCTACCTGTCCTTAGAGTAGTTATGCTTTATGATTACCTGTGTTAAATGAATCATAATGATGTTTGCTTAATCATGACTGGTGTTATATAGGATATATCTTTTGAATCATTCATGGGTAGCTCCTTCATTTGTTATATCCACATGATTAACTCTCTTGGTGTATATGGATAAACCTGCAACTTTTGTAAGTCATGCTATGTGCAATTATAACATTTCGTTTAGTCCATGCTCACATAATTACCCTAGTCTGGTACTGTGTGAATATCAAATCCATGTCGTGCCCTTTTGAGCTATGAGGTGCGTAAGCAAAAGGAGTCCTGAATTGGTGATAACAAGGGCTCTCATAAAGGCAACGGTATGGAAAATGGAGCTATGCAATTTCATTTAAGATTCTTGAAATTCCATTCGTTGTGATCATAGCTATGTTCTTGTCTTTCAATTAGTAATATCTTGGCTTAGGTAATTTATGCCTTTAAAATGTTGTTTCTTTTGTGCATCTAAGAAACCTTCTTAATCATGACATGCTTAGATATTTCACTTTATATACATGATTGTGTTGATCTTGAATTGGTATATGCAATGATAGTTAAGTATGAAGCATGTACAAGTTGCGTATAAATGAGTATTGAATTGGCTTAGGTACCATTGAGGCATGCATTGTTGACCTTTCATTTAGCATTCAATTGGTGTTAAGTGGTTTTACAATTGATATTCAAATTGGCATCCTTGTGTGATGAAAGTGATAGAGTATGCCTTGACCAAGATATGTTGTGATCCCCTCTAGTTCTAAGGAAGCTAGAATGTGCAAAGTGCAAGTCATTCAAATACTTGATGCACAACTTGAGGGGGAGCACACATAACTTGTGTCCTTTGAGACTAACTGTTTCTTGAGCGATCTTGTATAGTCTCTAGGTGGAAAAGAGAAGATAAGCAAGAAATGGAGCAATCTGGACTTGGGTACCTCTGTAAGTCAAGAAATTGGTATCTCAAGTTGTGAGTAAGTACATTTCTTTAAATTGCTCATGCTCTATAATATCTGGTGATGATAGATGCTTAAATATCATGGAGCCATGATAATAAATGAACATTGCAATTGGTATCTTTCAATTGGTAGCCGAAATAGTTCGCTTCAATTGACATCTTTTGATAATCATGAGAATAGAAGTTTCTTCTTGTGCCCAATACTATAACTTGTTCTAAGTTTGATGTCTTAGCAACAAGAAAAAGTAAGGATAAAGAATCAGGCACAAGTGTGAAGAAGCTCTTGAGAGATTAGATACTTTCAAGATGGGAAGTACACTACAACATGGTAAAGGTACAAAAGGAAGTATTAATCTTTTTGCATATATGTATCTTACCTAAATGTTGATAGTGCATATGTTCAATAAGTAAGGGGGAGTTTTGATAGTCATTTTTCCTCCTTAACACCCTGCTGTCCCTTGACATCATCCTATGTTCTTGCTTGAGTATGGTTTTTGGTGTTTGATGTCAAAGGGGGAGAATTTGTGTATTAAAGCTTATCTCAACCTGAGAGGAAAGCTTATCCTAAGGGGTGATGTGTTATTCATACTTGCAGTATTATATATGTTGCATCATATGGACTTATATGTTGCATCATATGGACTAGTGCTTCCGTTGCTATGAATTATTTGGCCTCTATAGTGTAATAGATAGTCATGTGGTTAATGGTGCTTTAAGATTGTCATGGTGCTTTAAGATTGTTTTAAATTTAGTGTCTTAGTTTAAATTGGTATTAGTTTGAATTGGTATCTTAATGGTGAATAGTGGTAGGTTGATATTCCTGTGATATATCCACTAATTTGAATGGTGTTTAACTCTAACTATGTGCATTTGAGTGTTATAGTATCATGGTTTGATTCTTGGCACAATGCATCCTTAAAGTGCTAAGGTGTAATGGTGTTTAACTCTAACTATGTGCATTTGAGTGTTATAGTATCATGGTTTGATTCTTGGCACAATGCATCCTTAAAGTGCTAAGGTGTAGAAATGTTTCGAATTGCCTAAGTATGTGCAAATTAGCGTCTGAGGTCTAGATTATGTTTTTGAAGTAAGCACATATTTAGGGGGAGCATTCTATAAACTTAGAATTCAAAATTTGTGCTTCAAATCTTATTCTCATGTAAGCTTTAATTGTGTTGCCATCAATCACCAAAAAGGGGGAGATTGAAAGCTCTCTTGTGAGTTTTGGTGTTTGGATGACAACTCAATTAAAGGACTAACAAGTGTACTAAGTGTTGAACAGGTGCTTAAGGTAAAGCTTACAGGGTTCAACACAAGTGAACAAATGTGATTGTCCAAGAACTGGATTATGGATACATAATGGACATCACAAGTAAGATGGACATTGCATAAAGTGAGACTCGGGTGCGAAGCTCGGAGACAACTGATCAAGCCAAGGACGGAGGCAAGAGAAGCTTCGAGGTACCAAGTGCACGGGAGAAGGTCAAGGAGGCTGAGGAACCCAAAGCCAAGGGTGAAGAAGAAGGCTTGCAAAGTCAAGGGTGATCGAGTTGAGAAGAGCTATAGCACATCAAGGATCACTACATAAGGACGTGACTTACAACCAATGAGGTAACAGCTACAGTTTTGTGGTGTAAGTCATAAGGCTCAAGACCAAGCTCTAAGAAAGAGATCAAGGTCACTAGAAGGAGAACAAGTGTCAAAACCAGAACTGGAAGCAGCCCAAAAGAGCTAAGTTCACCTTAATCTGTAGTTTGGGTTGTTCCTATGTTTGGAGATGTTCTATGTGACCTTTACAGGATGTTGAAGCCAAGTAATGTCAATCTAGAACAAGTCAAGCCGACTTGATGATTTATGAGTCCAACATCAAAGCTCAAGCATGTGAAGTGCTATAGATGTAATGATTAAGAGAAGGTATGTTTCTATACTTAGTACATTGGTTTTGAGTACTAATATATTTGTCTAAGTGTTAGAAACAGAAAGAAGAAGAATAGAGAAGAGGAGAAGGGACTTGGCTGTGTGCTGCCAAGACCCAGCTCGGTCTGGAGCACCGGACTGTCCGGTGTGCACCGGACAGTGTCCGGTGCGCCAGGCTGACTCGGCTCGAACTGGCCGCTCTCGGGAAACTGGCCGATGGCGTACGGCTAAAATTCACCGGACTGTCCGGTGTGCACCGGACTGTCCGGTGAGCCAACGGTCGGCCAGGCCAACGGTCGGCCGCGCAATCTGCGCGGGACACGTGGCGGAGCCAACGGTCGGAAGCGCCAGTTAAGGAAAGAAATCGGGCACCGGACAGTGTCCGGTGTGCACCGGACTGTCCGGTGCGCCACCCGACAGAAAGAAAGTATTGCCTTCCAAATGGGATTCCAACGGCTCCTAGGCCCCTTGTGCCTATAAAAGGGACCCCTAGGCGCCTCAAGCAATATACAAGAGCAGCCAACAAGTGTAGACTCCATTGGAATCAATTCTCGCTCTCCCTCTTGTGTGTAACTCTATAGTTTGTGTAGAAGGCACAACTATAAGCCTTTAGAGAGAGGAGCAGTGCTGCTAAGAGCTAGAGCAAGGTCTTGAGCGTATCGTTACTCTGCCGGGGTGCTGCCAAGAAGTTTGTAAGCAGCCGCGGTTCTGTTGTAACCCCACTCAATAGTGAAAGGCTCTATCTGTCATACTGACAGATCTGAGCAAACGGAGGAAGGAGTTGAAATAGACTCCAAGCCCAGGTGTGGCTAACTCCAACGAGGACTAGGCAAGCATTTCAGGCTTGGCCGAACCTCGGGATAAATCCTTGCGTCTGTGTGCTCTGTTCTGTATTGTACTCTGCTCTCTGTCTTACTCGCTTATATATCTGCACTTCACTACTTACTTGTGGTACTAGCTTTACTTGAAGTGCAGGATATTCGTAAGACAGGAACTTCAATTCCACTGCAACCTACTCGAAGGGTTCTTCACTCCACTGCGATCCTGTCTTCGAGTAGAGTAAGATTTAAGTTTTAAAGTGATAATTTTTATTCGCCTATTCACCCCCCCCCCTCTAGGCGACATCTAGATCCTGTTCCCGGGCCAAAAGGGAACTTTCAGGACCGCCAGCCAGTGAGGCGTGAGCGGGGCGCGCTGGTGGGCTGGTTCAAGGGCGAGTTGGGCCGGCTGAGAATAAATCGGCCCTGTTGGAGGTTTCTTCTTTTTTTTCTTTTACTATTTTCTATTTCAATTCATGGATTTTAAACTAGATTCAAAACCAGTTCAAACTTTGACTCAGTTTTAAATGTGCACTTTAAAACCACAGTATGAAATGTCAGTTTAGTTTATTTTATTTATTATACTAATTAAACAAATGATTTTAAATGTGAAATTTATACACACTAAAATAGAAAATGGGTATTTTAAGAAAAATCTATAGTTTATAAAATCCTTTTGAGAATAATTATAAATATTCATTTCAACCAAGGGTAATAAATTCATATAGAGATTATTTTATTTAAATCTTTATTAGGAACATGTTTATTTTAGGTGATGTTGCTTCCAATGTAACAAAATTCTTATTGGAAGACATTCTAATATCAAAATCCTTGGAGAACTTTTACTAAACTTTCACATTAAGATTTTTGGGTGTTACAACCTCCACATCAAGCGCCACTTCCTTCATTAGCTGGGCCAATCACTCGGGCCCATGCCAGAGATCATAACTTCGTCATGCTACTGAAGAATGAGGGCCCAGAAGAATAGACGACCAGCCCAACTGCGGCCCATAGTGGACGACCTAGGGTTGGCCGCCCCTAGGGGCTGCGCCCCCTCTCTATTTATCCAGGAGTTGCGCCTCCTTTATTTTTCGAGTTTTGTTTTACGTTAGCCTTAGCTACTCTCGAACACGCACAAATCTGCGCTGTCTTCGTGTATTCAGAACTCCACCCTCGAGCAATAGATTAGATTGCTCGCATCTTTTTCTTATTCGTTCTTCGATTGCGCACAGGAAACGATCTTCGTGATCAGGCCGATCTCGCATCAGCAAGGTCGGTAACCACAGGGAGTTGGTTTAGCGATTGCATTGGCGCCTCGAGCTTGCTTGTCGTAGTCAGATCGCAAGGGTCATCTTCCGCCAAATCGGAATTATCTCTACTCGTCGAAAGATCGGACACCTCAGCTATATCAATTGTTATCAGATTTCCAGGTTGATCGGTGAGTTTATCGAGTGTTTTTTTTTCTCCTACAGTCCACAAAACCACATAAAAATTCAGGTTAGACCTTATACCAGCACCCTTTTGAGCCTCGCACCTTCTTTCAATAATCTGCATTGTTGAATTTGTGTGCTTTCGCGTCATTTGTTGCTGGTCGCATTGTGTTTTTTTCTCACCATCCTTCTTTCTTCCTTGTTTTTCTCCTTCGGTTACATCAAATGTTGGAATGAAAAACCTTCATAAGCTTCTAAATGGAGAACATGTGTTAGGACTAACAGATGTTTATTTTGACTTTTGAGAAAGACAAACCTTGTGCAGCTTGCCAAGCAAGGAAGCAGGTGGGAACAAGGCATCCAAGCAAGAATGTGATGACGACATCAAGACCATTGGAGCTTCTCCATATGGATCTCTTCGGGCCCATTGCTTATCTTAGCATCGGCGGAAGTAAGTATGGTCTTGTAATTGTTGATGACTATTCCCGCTTCACATGGGTATTCTTTTTACAGGATAAATCTAAAACTCAAGAAACCCTCAAGCGCTTTTTAAGGCGTGCTCTAAATGAGTTTGAGCTAAAGGTGAAGAAGATAAGAAGCGATAATGGATCTGAGTTCAAGAACCTGTAGGTGGAAGAATATCTTGAGGAGGAAGGCATCAAACATGAGTTCCTTGTTCCCTACACACCATAACAAAATGGTGTAGTGGAGAGGAAGAATATGATGCTCATTGACATGGCAAGGAAGATGCTTGGAGAGTACAAGATGCTGGAACGATTTTGGTCGGAAGCCGTGAATCCGGCTTGCCATGCCATAAACCATCTCTACCTTCATCGCCTCCTCAAGAAGACGGCCTATGAACTTCTTACCGGTAACAAACCCAATGTCTCTTAATTTCATGTATTTGGGAGCAAATGCTACATCTTGGTGAAGAAAGGTAGGCATTCAAAGTTTGCTCCCAAAGTCGTTGAAGGGTTCTTACTTGGTCATGGCATAAATACAAAGGCATATAGAGTATTCAACAAATCTTCGGGTTTAGTTGAAGTATCTAGTGATGTTGTATTTGGTGAGACTAATGGCTCTCCATGAGAGCAAGCTGATCTTGATGATGTAGATGAAGATGAAGGTCCAACAGCTGCAATAAGAACTATGGAGATAAGTGATGTGCGACTACAGGAACAATAGGAACAAGATCAACCCTCTTCCTCAACAATGATGCAACCCCCAACTCAATATGAGGAATAGGTACCTCAAGATGGAGGCATGGTTCAAGGAGGAGCACATGAAGAAAAAGGACAAGGAGGAAGAAGAACTACATGCACCTCAAACTCAAGTTCGGGCCACCATTCAAAGGAATCATCCGGTGGATCAAATCCTTAGTGACATCAGCAAGGGAGTAACTACTCGTTCATGATTGACCAATTTTTGTGAGCATTACTCTTTTGTTTCTTCTATTGAGCCCTTTAGGGTAGAACAAGCCTTGCAGGATCCGGACTGGGTGTTGGACATGCAGGAAGAGCTCAACAACTTCAAAAGAAATGAAGTGTGGAGCCTAGTGCCACGTCTGAAGCAAAATGTTGTGGGAACCAAGTGGGTGTTCCGTAATAAGCAAGACGAGTATGAGGTGGTGACAAGAAACAAGGCTCGACTTGTGGTAAAAGGATATGCCCAAGTTGCAGGTTTTGATTTTGAGGAGACTTTTGCTCCTGTAGCTAGGCTTGAGTCGATTAACATTTTATTGGCGTATGCTGCTCACCATTTTTTTAGTTGTTTCAAATGGACGTGAAGAGCGCTTTCCTCAATGGTCCAATCAAGGAGGAGGTGTATGTGGAGCAACCCCTAGCTTCGAGGAGGACAGGTATCCCGACCATGTCTATAAGCTCTCTAAGGAGCTCTATGGGCTTAAGCAAGCTCTAAGAGCATGGTATGAATACCTTAGAGATTTTCATATTTCTAATCCTTTCAAGGTTGGGAAAGCTAATCCTACTCTTTTTACTAAGACTTGAAGTGGTGATTTGTTCGTATGCCAAATTTATGTCGATGACATAATATTTGGTTCTACTAATCAAAAATTATGTGAGGGGTTTAGCTTGGTTATGGTGCAGAAATTCGAGATGTCAATGATGGGCGAGTTGACTTATTTCCTCGGATTTCAAGTAAAACAACTCAAGGAAGGGACGTTCATCTCTCAAACAAAGTACACACAAGACTTGCTCAAAAAGTTTGGGATGAAGGATGCAAAGCCCGCTAAGACACCAATGGGAACCGAGTAACACATGGATCTTGATATAGGAGGTAAGTCTGTTGATCAAAAGGCATATTGATCTATGATAGGTTCATTACTTTATCTTTGTGCTAGTAGACCGGAGATTTCAATCCGACCCCAAGGAATGTCACCTTGTGGCTGTGAAGCAGATTCTTCGATATTTAGTTCATTCGCCTTGCCTCGGGATCTGGTATCCAAAAGGGTCTACCTTTGACTTAATTGGATATTCAGACTCCGACTATGTTGGGTGCATGGTTGATTGGAAGAGCATATCAGGGACTTGTCAGTTTCTAGGAATGTCCATAGTGTCCTGGAGCTCAAAGAAACAAACATCTGTTGCCCTATCCACCGCCGAGGTCGAGTATGTTGTCGCAGGTCAGTGTTGCGCGCAACTAATTTGGATGAGCAAAACCATCTGAGACTATGGCTACAATCTGAGCAAAGTCCCACTCCTATGTGATAATGAGAGTGCAATCCGTTTGGCAGACAATCCTGTTGAACACAGACGCACTAAGCACATAGACATCCGGCATCACTTTTTGAGAGACCATCATCAAAGGGGAGATATCAATGTTTGCCATATTAGCACCGAGAACTAGCTAGCCGATATCTTCACTAAGCCTTTAGATGAGAAAAGGTAGTGAGCTAAATGTCTTAGATTCGCGGAACTTGGATCGATCTATAGCATACATGAGTCTTTATGCCTTTGATCATGTTCCTTTAAGCATTATTGCCTTTACTTGCTTATTTTGGTGCTCAAGTTGTAAAATGCCATCCCCAGACCTCACAAGTCCTTGTGAAAATGATGCATATATTTAGGGGGAGGATATGCTACAACTTGGCCCTTTGGGACTAATATGTTTTCTTGAGTGATTTTGATATAGTCTCAAAGGTGGATTGAAAGGGAAACTGTGGACTTGGACAAAGAAAAGGCTTCCACTGCATTACAGTATCAATGTCTCTTGTTCTAAGTCACTATTGTGTTGTCTCATTTCCCTGGTTTTTTATTTGCAATTTTTTTGTAAGGCAAAGGGGTTTAAGGCCACTAGTTTTTCCATTTTGGTGCTTAATGCCAAAGGGGGAGAAATTAAGGTCAAAGCAACTAGATCGGCTACCACTTGTGAATTTTTGAAAAATTTAAGTGCAAGTATACTTGGTTTTTTATCAAAACCCTCTTATTGCAAAAAATACTCTCTTGTGGGGGAGAAATTTGATTATGGGAAAAGGGGGAGTTTCTGGCTTTTTGATCAAAACTAGTCTTGAAAGATATTTTTGATTTGCCAAAACAAAGTGTTTTGACATAGAGATAGGAAAATGAATTTGCTTTGGGAAAACAAACCAAGTGGTGGCAAAATGATCCAATTATGCCAAACCATGTAACAGTTCAATTGGTTTTGAGTTGGACATCAATTTGCACATTTTTTGATCACATTTGGATATGTTAGTGCATTTTGAGTTGCTTTTGATGTGTTGGCGTGAATCGCCAAAAGGGGGAGATTGAAAGGGAAATGTGCCTTTATGCCATTTCTATATTGTTTTGGTGATTAAATGCTCAACAAATTACATTTAGACTAACATCATCTTACATGAGTAAATGAGCATAGGTACGTAAAACAAATTGAGCTTGGAAGAGGGCAAAGTACAAATCTATATGGTACCAAGTGAAAAAGGTAAGCTCTAGACTTGTCTAAGTGCTAGGGACCTTATGAAGTTAAGCCAAAAAGACCAAAAGAGACTTACATTGAAAAAGGAGAAGGTGGACTACTATGCGTTGCACCAGACGTCCGACCCACCGGACAGTCCGGTGCACGATCCACCAAATAGCCTCCTCTCGAGAATTTTAGTCGGCGTCGGCTATAGTTCACCGGACCGTCCGTGTGGTGCGCCGGACAATCCAGTGTGCTAGCTAGCCAATGACTAGTTTCCACGTCGGCCGAGGGCCAATAATCACATGGTGCACCGGACGGTCCGATGCCCCTAGAACAAGAAACCGGCCAATTAGGGGTTTCGTAGCCGTTGCACTGTTCACTATCCGATCTGGACCAGACAGTCTGGTGTACCCACGGACAGAAGGCAACTAGGGCCTTCCAAATGGAGCTCCAACGGCTCCTAAGTCCCCTTGGGGCTATAAAAGGGACCCTCGGCATATGGAGCACAATACCAAGCATCCTTCGAACATCCTACAACACTGGGACACTGCGACCATGCCATTGCTTTGCTAGACAGAGATTCGAGCACGAGTTTTTGAGTCGTAACTTTGCTGCGTTGCCACCTGTGCTCTTCTCTCGACTTGTGTGCGTGTGTTGATGTGATTTTGTCTCTTGTGTGTGTCTCTACTCCCCCTTACTCTTGTGGTTTATTTGAGATCAATTGTGTAAGGAGTGAGAGACTCCAAAGTGTGGAGATTCCTCACAACGGGAAAAACTTGAGAGAAGAAAGAGAACCGTGGTACTCAAGTTTGATCATAGGATCACTTGAGAGAGGTTGAGTGCAACCCTCGTCCACTAGGACGCCACAATGTGGAGTAGGCAAGAATATTACGCTTGACCGAACCACGGGATAAAAATCATCACGTCACTTGTCTACTTTACTGTGATTCTATTCTTTCTAGCACTTCACTTCACTTACAATATTGCTCTATGTTTAATACTCATCTTGTGAGAGGAATTAAGTGAAGAAGTCCTTTCCTCTCACACTCTTCATTCGAACTTGGTTTTTGGTCTCACTAATCCATTTAGACCAAGTTTGTTTTTGTTGAGCTATTTTTTACATGATCACCTATTCACCCCCCTCCAGGTGCTCTCAGTGTCCTATACCACCCTCATGGTTGTACTGTTTTCCAGAGTGGTCTCTCAACGAACAGGTCCTTATGGAGAGGTACACGGGAAATAGCCCGAGCTCCCTAAAATGCCACAAGCTCATAATCATAATCAGAATGAAACATCGTATCATAAAGTAATTCTCGTCATGTTTGTTGATTAGGGTAAGGCACTAACCTGTAGCTAATCATAATAGCCCAACCCAAAAAGGTAATCAAGGACAGGATAAATAGGAAGCTAGTTAATCATAGTATGCGGGACAATGAATTATAAAGTAAATAGGACATAATAGGTTAGAGGACACTTGCCTTCACCAAACTGCTGCTGCTCAGGGGCTTCTCCTGCAACTTCCTCGGACTCCACGGACGAAACGTTATCTAAGCGAGTGCGAACATACTTTCAACATTCTTAAAACAAAAAGGAATCGTACACCATACAAGTTAAAACTTTATAAACATGTGCAATACAAAATAGAGCTCACTTTTACGGTCACACGAGAAGAAGAAACGTCGAGATTGAAGCTACGATTGAGAAGTTATCGCGTTTACGTTATACAAATATGAACTAGAACATTTAATTCGACATACTTGCATTAATCGACATTTATTAAATGTAAACTAGAGTTATTACCAAGTTTTAATAATTCTACTACACTAATAGCTCTTAGTTAAACAAGTAATTTAAATACTGTTGATGACTCTAAGCGTCACGAATTAATGGCGCAAGACGAAATGCGCGACGTGCGAAACAACACGGCAGCACACGCGTGGCGCGTGGACAAATGCGTCATGCGAGGACTAAATAGGTAACACGTTTATTCTAAACAATTATTAATAAAGAATATTTCAGTTAATATTAACTACGTTGGTGTTTGTTTATAAACGTGCAAGTTAAAACCCTAAATTTGATTTAATTGAAACAGTACTTTAGTAATCATTAGTCAAACAAATATTTAATAAGTTAAATAAATATGTACAATAGAGAATAATACTTCTAACATGTAGACAATTTTAATACGAATCTAACGCGACTTGAACGGAGCGAATCAGATTTAAAATGCAAAAGATATCACAATTTTAAATTAAAACACATCTCTGCGCACAGTTTTAAAATACTCCAAGGACCTTTTCACAAAAACACCATCTCCTTCCTCCGTCCATCTTCTTCCTCTCACCATGGCACGAAAGGAGGAGGGGGGAGGGGAAGCCGCCACCGCAGGGGACCGAGCCGGCCGTGGAGGGGGGCCAGGCTATGCGCCGCCACAGGAAGGAGGGCGAGCGCCACCGCGGGGGGGGGGGGGGAGGGGAAAGAGGCGTGGGGGCAAGGGAGAGGGAGGGAGGGGCTGCGCATACGAGAACAAAAAATGGAGAAACTACATGGACAACAATGGAGGGAAGCTCACCAAAGAAGACGGAGTTCGCCGGAGCCGAGAAGAAAATCATCGATTAGTTGCGAACCGATGGTTGGATCAACTAATCAAAAGCGTTGGGAGACGAAGCTCTCGACGATATGAACGCAGTGGTACCCTCGGATTCTGCCAACGACGCACGGATTGACAGTAATTGCTCGCCGGAGTTAGAACCGCCTCAAACTTCGGTGAGCAATTCCGAGATTTGTGGATCGAATCTGGGGAAATAGTTTTGGGATTTGGAAAGGGTTCGATGAGAGGCTTCCAGCCATATATATATATTGCTAGGGTTTGAAGATATTTTATTTTTCATAATAATCCTATTTTTTAAATTAAAATAATTCCACAAAAGGATGAAATCGTTTTTAATGTCAAAAAAATATCTCAAAGGCTCCAAAAACTCTAGAAAAATTTTTAGACATGATTTGGAACCTAATGATCTAGAAAACATATTTAGGACTTTTGAAAAAAGTACCTCAAATAAATAGATTTTGAATTTCAAAAAATAAAAAAAATCAGAAAAATATGAAAATTTACCAAAAACACCTACAAGACATATTAACATGTTTCAAGCACTTATTGCACTTAAAAACAATATGCAACATCATGAATGCAACAACTAAGACCCTTCTAGCGTTCACGCCAAAATAAAACAAAATAACTCTCTATTGCTTTAATACAGGGAAAAGAAAAGCGAAGAAAGGAAAGTGTAACACCTAAATTTTGAGTACAGAGCAAAGAAGTTTTTTATACCCTAAAATTCAGGGTGTTACAGCCAGAGAGCTGTAGCTCAAAGGCTTGTTCCAGGTGGCACTAAGGAGGAGAACCACCAGACTCTCTGGTGTGAGAAGTCAGCACGCCAATGGTCGAATTGCAACGGTAAAATCCAACGGCTATGTGCACCGGACTATCTGGTGCCTACTACCGCACTGTCCGGTGTGACATAGAAAGTTGTTGTTTCTTCTCCAACGGCTAGTTTCGAGTTGGAGCATATATATACTTCACCCAACCGGTTATTCAAAGGTGTGGGAGCTCAAGCAACAAACCAAGGAAGGTAATACACATCTTCAGGTGCTCAACCACCCAAGTGCTTAATAGAATCACTCGGTGAATAGCGTAGGTGCTTTGCGAAGTACTTAGGTTAGTTAGACTGCTATTGCACTTGCTTTAGGAGATCCCTAGTTAGTTGAGTGAGTTTAGAAAAAAAACCTACATAACCCCTCAGCTCTTGCGCGAGCCGTTGCAATATTGTACCAAGTGCGGTAAAAGTCTTGTGAGACCGTGTCAACCTCGTTTGTGACATGGCCGCCACCGTGTATCGGAGGGAACAAGGTCTGCGGCATTTCGGCCGAAAGCTCGATAGTGAAGACGGTGAGAAGCGTCTGATAGGAGCTGGAAGCGGAGCACCACGTGGAGAAGGCCCGCAGTTGTCTATGAAGTTAGTCGTCCAAGGTGCTTGGTCCCTGCGTGGGCTACCCTTTGCGTAGGGGCACCAACGAGGATTAGTCAGGACCTTGTGTGGTTCCGGATACCTCGGTAAAAATATTGGAGTCGTCCATGTGAGTTTGCATCTCAACCTTTCCTCCTTACCTTCCGCATTTACATTAAGTACTTAAGTTTCAATCTCTCCTTTCTAGTTAAAATATTTAGGATTGGAACTTAGGTTGCAAAATTCCTTATGCAGTAGAGATTGCAACACTTAGTCAAAACCCAGTTTGCACAATCTAGTTTACATTTTTTAGATAGGTTTTGTTCTAGTGATTTATTTGTGGCCTAGTTTAGAGCGAAGTTTTTAGAAGTCTAATTCACCTCTCTCTTAGGCGTCACCATTTCCTACAAGTACTTAGGTCCACCTACCGTCTCTCAGACTCGTAAGTACATCTATTATGTACATGAATGGGACACACATAACAATACGCTACAGTTCACTACCTAATGTTGTATCGTGCACCTGAGCCCTGATGGTTCCCGAGTGCTTGGGCCCACTACAGGGACAAAATTTATTTTCGGTGGCCCGGCCAGGAGCCGCCGAAAATAGGGCCCATGCCGCAAAAAATAAGCTATTTTTGGCGGTTCATGGCCGCCAAAAAAATTAGCCGAAAGTAACTAATAATTTTCGACGGCCAGGCCCCGGTCGGCGCGGTCTCACGAGCCGCCGAAAATAGCAACCACTGAAATTTTGTCATGCTTATTTTCGGCGGCCCACACATGGCCGCCGAAATTAAGTAATTTCAGAGAAAAAATATGATAGAAATGTAAAAAAACAGGAATTTCAACAACAATATAATCACAATAATATGAAAGAAACAACAATTCCAGAATTACATACATTTAACATAAAGTTGGTAACTAAAAGTTAGTAATTAAAAGATCAAGAACTCAGAGTGCTTGGGCCGCCGATCTGATCACGTGTCAGCAGGTCCAACATTGAGATTATTTAGTCAAACCATAAGTTGGTAACTAAAGGCTCAAGAACTCAGAGTATGCTATCTCCATGGGGCAATAATTTTAGTATACAATGATTCTGCAGTCGTTTCTTATCATTCTTTGTTTATCGCTCTATGTGCTCACATGCCAAAATGCGCTGACTAGTTTGTATCATACAAATGACACTTCTACAAACAACACCCATTGCTGAAGCCGCAACTGCACACCAAAATTAACATCACAGCAGCCCATTAAAGAAGTCAGCAATGATGTTGTCACATGGAAAATGCAGAGTACATTACTTTGACACAGGAAAAAGAATCGCCTAACTATGGATCTGATTAGCGAGTCATGTTTAGTGGAATGGACATATCCTCCGTTTCTCCGGGAAGCAATATTTAGCATTGATTTATGACGACTATTTGGATGTTATTAGAGTCCAAGTGGGCCTGCCCCTGCATGTGCAGGCATGTGCATGGTCTGCCTCTGGCCCTTCTGCCCATCACCCCAACCCCATCTCTCCTTCTAACGTGTCCCCCCACAGAAAGTGTGCCCTTTCTCCTCTTCTTTTCCTTTTTTTCCGTACCATCTTTCTTACTTGAGACCTCGCCTTTTGTTTCTTACTCCCTAAGTTTATTTAATTGTTTGGACACAAATTTTAAGAAAAAGATGCTCTCTCCACTGGAAGTTATATAACCGCTTTTGACAGTTAAAATGACCGTTCGGGGTTGGGGACGGGTGGGTCCTCTGATTTATCGGAGATATTTTCGCTTTGTGCATACCGATTTTTTTACTTAATTTATTCGAACACAACGTGTATTGTCTTGGGAAAATAATTGGCCCCTCTATTATAAAAAGAGTGCACTTTTTAGTTTGGATCTAAGATGATTTTTTATAAAAAATACTAGGTACGCCTATAAATATTATTATCAAAATTTATATCTTCAGATCAGTGATTAGTGTAATGGTTACTTATTCAGTATCGTAACCTCTCCACATGGAACCACAATATTCATCGCACACACAAAAAAATACTAGATAGTACAGTACTAAAATGTCCACATCCCAAACAGGGCCTTTTGTTTGAATAAAATCCAAATGGATGGTTCAAAGGAGAACAATATACCCTGCACGCTGCGCAATGAATAGCAGCTGAGCAAGACCACATGCAACTTTCTTGGGCTCTCACCTAGCTAGCTGCTTTATATTCACATAAACCTCTGCTCTTGGAGCTGGAGCTCCTACAGCACTACAAACCCATCCATCACCTTTTTCTCCTACTCTTCCTTCCAAGAACCAATTGGAAGAAAAACAGAAAGCGAAGGAACGAACGAAGCTAGCCATTGCTTGTTTGTCGCGATTGACACCAATGCATGCCCCGAGGAGGTTCAAGAAGGCCTTCATGGCGCAGCTTCTGCTGAGCCTGCGTGCGGCCGGCCAGGCGTCCAAGTCCATGGGCCTCCGGGAGCGCCGGGACGCCGTGCGGCTCTCCTCCGACGTGGCGATGGCGCTGGCGTCCGCGCGGGCCCGCGCGGCGCCACGCTCGACGGTTTGGGCCCGCGCGCTCGTCGCCAGGCACGCGGCGGAGCAGCGCAACGAGGCGCTCATGCGCCGCATCATGGGCGGCGCCGGCTACGAGATGGCCGCCGCGGCGGTGAGGGCCAGGAAGGACGCTCGGTGCCGGAGGATCGTGAGGAGGTCGCGCCGGGTATGCAGCGGCGCCGGGAGGAAGAGGAGGAGCTTGCTGGCGGCGGAGGGCGGCGGAGGCATCAGATGCAGCGCAATGGCGGCGGCCAGGAGGATGGTGAAGGCGAGGCTGCAGGTGCTGAGGAGCCTTGTGCCTGGAGGGGAGGCGATGGGTGGCCTCTCCCTACTCACCGAGACGCTGGATTACGTTGTGTGCCTCAAGGCACAGGTGGAGCTAATGCAACGCTTGTGCAAAGGATCCTGTTCTCAGTCCCAGCTTGGCTGAGGAGATGACATCATGTCTCACATCTCAGGGTAAAGTCTCGTGTCCTCGCTCTAGCTCTGTAATCTTTTGAACTTGTTGTGCGTCTTTTGATAATTTGATGGTATGTGATCTAGTTTAATGTATATGCGATGTGAAGTAATTATAGATATATTAGTCCTTGGATCTCCTATTTGTTTCTTTATATTTTGTTGAGCTATAATGTTTAATATTCTGAATTCAGGGTTTTTATCTTGAGTTATTATTAATACATCGCTAGTACCGTACTGCTGTACCACTCGTTAGTGATTGAAATGTCTCTTCTTTTACACGAGTGTGACGATGTATCTGTGGTACATTCCATATGGCATTACTCTCAAGTTTTAGGTTACGCTTCCACTTCCATGTCACACACCTTATTCTTTCTGCAAATTAAAAAGTCCATGACTTTGAATTTCCATTTAAATGCACAGTACGTTGTTTACTGAAATATATAGCTAACTTGCCTCCTTTTCTAGTTCATGATTGTGATTTGCCCAAAAGGATCGATCTTCTTTACTTAATAAGCTTACTTTTGCGACATTAACAGCACGATAATCTATCTAAAGGTGCTTCTTTTTAACCTTACTTGGGACACTGAAGAATATGAATGACTCGCTGTGACAAACAATTTCCCATATATACCCTCCATCGCTGTCAGTAACGTTTGCCTGGTGATTGCAGGGACGGAGCAGCAACTGCGAGACTGCAGGGGCCATGCATGCACAAAAGGCAAGGACCGCAAGCAACTGAAGCCGTCTGGATGGGTGGGCGTGGCAGAGCTCCGATGAATTGTCTCCGTGAGCCAACTTTACTATACATATAGCTAGCAGTACTAGACGTACCGGTGTAATGTAACTACTGTCCAAGTACATGTCGCTGCAAAGATGGGCTTGGTTTTGCTGTATCACCTCACAGGAGAGGATGAACACAAGCCATCATCCATTTGGTGAGTCATGTTTTGTCGTTAAATAATAACTAGCAAATCTTGGTTTATTGGGTGGGCAAAATATAATATTCTCTTGCACGTGGATTCTGGAGTCCTGAAGAGATGGGCATCTTTGTGGTCAAAGGCTCTGTTGGTGTATGTTCAGAATATGGCATAATATTACTAGCATGTATGTACCGGTAAGGATAACAAAGAGGTGGTGTGATTAATGGTGATTTAATTATAATGAAATTAAAATAATCATATTTTGGAGTAGGAATTTCTAGTCCAAAATGACTCTTATTATTGTGTACCGGGAGAGGGAGCAGTTATTTGTCTCTACGGCCACTTAAGTATAACTCTATGGAGACAGCTAACAAATTTGTATTTTTTTTTGCCTTATTAACTTATGGTGTGTTAGGTTGGGGAATGAAATAGAATGGAGCGGCGCTATTCTAGTTTCTGAGAATGGAATTGTTCCGTTCTGTGTTTGGCAAGTAGAGCGGAGCCACTTCATTTTTTATTTGCTGAAGAGTAGAATAGAGCGGAGCCGCCTCGTTCTTTATTTGGTCAGAGAGTCATATGAGTGTGGAGGGGAGGAGAGGAGAGCGCTCGCTTCCCGTCATTCTGGTCGGAGAACCATATATCATAACTATTTATGATATATTTCTATATGGAGACTCTACAAGCCGCTCCACTCCTCTTTTGTTGAAAACCAAACATCCAGAAAATAGGATTGGAACCGCTCCATTCTTCTCCACTTCTCAACCAAACGCACCCTTAGGTTCTTCGGTTAGTAGTGGTAGGATAGACATTTTAACATACTAGAACTAAGAGTAAGCAGTGTCCTATATATGTCTTCAAATAAACTTTCTCCTAAGTTAGGATCTATCAATTCTTCACTTTAACCCGTCTAATTTTTTTCGATAAGACCAAAAATTGAGTAAAATGCACTAACTGTTCTCGAATTTGGCACACTATGTCACTAGACCCTCGAACTCAAAAAAAACCAGAAAACAAAAAACAGGTTGTCAAACTTTGTCGGCCTAAGCGACACAATGTGCCAAGTTCGTGGACCGCTAGTGCATTTTATTTATGTTTTTAATGAGTGGTATACATGTTATAATGATACATCTTTATCTTGTATACCTTAGCATCATTTAGTAGTGACAATCTTCCAACGAATTTCATAATCGTGCATGTGTGTAAGCTTGTGTCACACCCGAATTTAAGGGAAAACACGGGCACGTCCCAAATGTGTGCTAGGATCAAGTCTCACACATATGATGACTCATGGTATAGAAATCAATGTCACATCTTTATTATATAATAGAAGTTCTGTATAAAATAGCTAAATAAATACATCATATAACGACAACTATCCTCCACAACCATAGTTGACTGTGAGACGACGGCCTAGACCTCTTCGAACTCATCGTAGCATCCTTCATGTTCCTACATCGGTACCTGTTCTTGATCTAGTATGAGTACAACAAGGGTGAGCTCACATACGTTCATCGCTCATCAAGTGTGGGGAATAATGTGCTTGAGCTCACTTACGTTGGAGGCTCATGTGAAGTGTAAGGCTTACCGAGGAAGATGGATAAGGCTGAGCATTGCTTTTAATAAGTTGGTCAAAAAATTATTAGCATTTACTAAGTATAAGTGTTTACATACCCAATTAAATAATAGATCACAATTATAATAAATCCCACAATGCAGTGTGTCGGGTACATGAGAATAGGGTACCCAAAAAAGGCCCGAAGGCCTCCCAATTATGGCCCACTAACGGGCCGGCCCACCTGACAAGAAGCTTGGCGTGAAGGTCCAAAAGACTTCCCGATGACGCCCTGCCAAGACGACCAGCCCACTTGCCGAACAAATACTGTCGAGCAACCCAGCGAGACAAGCTACCGACCAACATGTCCGCCGAGCAACCCAGCAAGGCGGGGCTACCGACCAACCTGTCTGCCGAGCAACCCAGCGAGGCAGGGCTGCCGACCAACCCAGGAAGACGACAACCAACTCTGTTAGGCGAACACCTCTACTAAAAGGAAGAGCCGACCTAGTACTATCAAGCCACGTTGGCACAATGGGACATCACTAAGCCATGCCCAAATCGTGGAAGCGGTGCTAAAGGGTCTCTATCAAGCACGACGCTGGATACGTATCCCCGCTGACCAGTGGGATCGGACAACCCTAACCATAGGGACCTCAGCATCGAGGTCTCTACAGTGACCCATACACCGAAAGGGACAGGGCAATACGACGTACCAGACATGCACCTACACATAATGAAGGGTGACGTTAAGGGGATGACAGAAGATGAAGCTATACCGAAGACATCCCTGAACCGCACCATGATCTGACTTGACAGGACCCACCAAGCACCACCACGTCTAAATCGGAGTAGCTACAAGAACCCATTGGAAGGCGGACGAGACGCGACACCATACTAGAGATATGGCAGCACACGACCCATCAAACGATTCCATAGGGGCTATGAGGCCTAGGAGCCGGAGGCCGAACTCTACCCCAATAGAATACAAGTTCTCATTGTAACATCTACCCTTGAGCTATAAAAGGGCAAGCCAACCCCCATCCAAGACATGACACAGCTTCACACAAGCACCCAACTGTGACATGCTCCAAGAAATATTACTTTTAGCACTGCACTGGACTAGGGCTCTAGCCTGAACTAGTATAATCCACTCATCTCAGATCAACCTTCGAGCCCCCCGTAGCTCTCCATTCACAGTGAGTCCATGCTAGGATCCCTGCTGAACACAAATCTTATTGTCCCCCGGTTCCAGAAGGAGTGTGTTGCCATTCAGAAAGATGCTTCCCCTTACCCGACCAAGGAGCTAGAAGTCCTGCCACATCTCCATCTCCTCCAGGTCGTTGATGGCGAACGCCGGCTTGCCATCTGGGGAGGAGCAGTCCTGCCACGTAAGTCGTGGCCATCCTCATGCAAAGGGATCTCTCCTAACGGGGATGACGGCGGTGCTCTCCTCGTCGAGGAAGAGCATGGTATGATCAAGGATGGGGACCAGGGAACCAGAGATGGACCCTCCCTACCCCGGTCAGAGGCCAGGGAACCAGAGATGGAGATCGCCGATGCCACCACCGATGTCACACCAGCATACCCTGGACCCTCCGCGTATGGGCCAAGGATGGCTCGGCATGCGTCTACGATGGCACTAGATCTGACGCCCAAGGCATTACGGGTGTAACACCCAAAATCATATTTTGGGATTTTCTCCCAAAGAAAATGAGTTAGAGTGTACCTTAAGAATAAATTCCTTTCTTTGCAAAATACATTTCCCTAAAGAACATAATAGTAAGATTAAACTTGTGGGTAGCTCAAAGCTTAGAATTAAACTTTGAAAACTAGAGAAAACATCATCAAATATTGACCTCGTGGACTATTCTTAAATAATCACTTTGTGTTTAGGAACCTTCTTCTAGTAAAGACCAAATTAAAGACTCTTATACAAATTGATTTCTTTTAGGATGACATAATATTTATAAACATCCACTAAGACATTAAGATGACTATTTTCTGGAATAGTATAAATTTTGTGCATACAAGTGTTGAAATTCAGATGTGTGCCCAAGGCTTCATGCAACTGCTGCCAGAAATGAGAGGTGAACTGCGTTCCTCTGTCTGACACTATCTTCTTTGGCACACCATGAAGACAAACGATCCGAGACATATACAACTCTGCCAATACGGCACTGCTGTAGTTGGTCTTGACTGGTATGAAGTGGGCTGACTTGGTCAAACGGTCCACTACTACCCAAATGGAATCGTAGCCGGCTCGAGTGCGAGGCAATCCGACTATGAAATCCATACCGATTTCATCCCATTTCCACTGAGGGATCTGCAACGGTTGCAACAATCCAGCTGGTCTCTGGTGCTCTGCCTTAATTCTTCGGCAACTATCGCACATAGCCACATGCTCTGCGATTTCCCTCTTCATTCCGTACCACCAGAATTTCTTCTTCAGATCCTGATACATCTTCTCACTGCCAGGGTGAATCGAATAGGCTGTCTCATGAGCTTCCTTGAAAATCAACTCCCGAATGGACTGGACATTGGGAACACACAAGCGGTCTTTGAACCATATCAAGCCTTCTGCGTCTTCTCGAAAATCTTTGCCTCTGCCATCTAGAATCAGTCGTCGAATCTCACTGATCTTCTCATCATTCTTCTGCGCTTCTTTGATTTCTCGCTCCAAGGTAGGTTCCAACTCAACTGTGACTCCTCACGAATTGTTCAGAAACCCGAGACTCAACCTGTCAAACTCTTTGGCCAACTCATAAGGCATCGGACGAGCGACCATCAGATTGACTTGACTCTTTCTGCTCAAAGCATCTGCCACTACGTTCGCTTTGCCTGGATGGTAATGGATCTCCAACTCATAGTCTTTGATCAACTCTAACCATCTTCGTTGCCTCATGTTCAACTCTGACTGAGTGAATATGTACTTCAGACTCTTGTGATCTGTGTAAACATCGCATTTCTATCCATACAGATAGTGCCTCCATGTCTTCAGTGCGTGAACCACTGCTGCCAACTCTAGATCATGGATTGGGTAATTCTTCTCATGAACCTTCAGCTGTCGGGACGAGTAAGCCACAACTCTTCCCTCTTGCATCAACACGCATCCCAAACCTGTGTAACAAGCATCACAGTACACAGAGAAGGGCTTGTGCACATCAGGCAAGACTAGGACAGGCGCTGTTGTCAACTTCCCTTTCAGCGCTTCAAAGGCCTCTTGGCATTTCTGGGTCCACTTGAACTCAACCTTGTTGCCTAGCAACGCTGTCATTGGTTTCGCAATCTTCAAAAACCCTTCAATGAATCGCCGATAATATCCGGCCATTCCAATGAAGCTCTTGATTCCTCGAGCATCCGTTGGCGCTTTCCAGTTCAGAATGTCTGCCACTTTCTTCGGATCCACAGCCAATCCTTCTTTGTTGATTATGTGACCCAAGAACAGGACTTCACTGATCCAGAACTCACACTTGCTCAACTTTGCATACAACTGGTGCTCTCGCAATCTCTGCAATACCATCCTCAAATGATCTGCATGTTCTTCTTCGCTTTGAGAATAAACCAGAATGTCATCAATAAATACCACCACAAACTTATCGAGATAATCCATGAATACACTGTTCATCAAGTTCATGAAGAACGCTGGTGCATTGGTCAAACCAAAAGACATCACTGTGAACTCATATAACCCATACTTGGTAGTGAATGCCGTCTTCGGAATGTCCGAAGGTCGGATCCTGAGCTGATGATAACCTGACCTCAGATCGATCTTGGAGAACACACTGGCTCCTCTCAACTGGTCGAACAGATCTTCTATTATGGGCAAAGGGTACTTGTTCTTGATCGTGACTTCATTCAAAGCTCGATAATCGATACACATCCTCTTGGTGCCATCTTTCTTTTCCACAAACAAGACAGGGGCGGCCCAAGGCGAGGTGCTTGGCCGGATGTAACCTTTCTCTGACAGCTCATCAATCTGCTTCTTAAGCTCAACCAACTCTGGTCCGGATATTCTGTAAGCTCTCTTAAAGATGGGGGCGGTTCCAGGAAGAAGCTCTATGGCAAACTCAACTTTCCGCTCTGGTGGCATACCCGGTAAGTCCTTTGGAAACACATCTGGGAATTCAGACACCACCTTGATACTCTCAATTGGGTCTGCTTCACTGCTATCGACAGCCATCTGATAACAACTTCCTTTCTTCGGCTCAGGCGGGACTAACTCGGTCACCACTTCCTCTCCTAGTGGGGACACCAACTTGATTGTCCTTTTATCACACTGATAACTGCCTGATACTTATCTAGCCAATTCATCCCTAGGATGACATCTATTCCCTGAGTACCCATTACTATAAGGTTAGCGGGAAACGCTATCCCCCTTATTTCCACGCTTACATTCAAACAGATGCTATCAGCTCGAATTCTACCACCGGCTGAGTCAATTTGAATGGGGGTTGACATGGTAGTAATTGGAAGATTATGTGCTTCTACCCATGATGCAGTAATGAAAGAATGCGTTGCTCCAGTATCAAATAACACTTCTGCAATATGGGAGTCGACTGGGAACATACCTACTATCATGCCGGGAGTCTCCTGAACTGCTTCAGCCTCCAAGTGGTTCAGTCTCCCATGATTATAGCGCGGCTGAGAGCGGTTGCCTGCTCCTGGCTGAGACACATTCTGCTTTGCTGGGGCATTGGGGCCTGACTGCTGCTGGGCTGCCTTCTTCGGACATTGCATCACCCAGTGGCCTTGCTCTCCACAGTGGAAACATGCTCTGTTTCCAACCTGAGCTGGTGCTGCCTGACTGTTCTGCTGGCTTGCTGGGGCAGGAAGACGAGGTGTCTGCTGATTCTGCCTCTGAAACTGACCTCCTGACTGATTGCTCTGACGGTTCTGGTACTGATGCTGAGGATACTGCCTTTGGAACTGCTGATGCTGCTGAGGTGGACGCTGATTCTGCCTGAACTGCTGAGGTTGATTGCCTGAGAAACGAGGGCGGCTGTTGCTTCCAGGCTGGGGTCCACTGATCTTGCGCTTACGATCCTCCATCTCCTTACGCTTCCTTTCTGTCATGATTGCTCTGTCAATCAGGTGCTGGAATGTCGGGAAGGTATGATTCATCAGTTGGTACTGAAGAGGGTCAACCAAGCCTCTCAAGAAACGGTATTGTCGCTTGGTGTCGGTGTTGACATCTTCAGGAGCATAGCGAGACAGCTGCAGAAACCTGTCCCGATACTCACTGACAGATGATGACCCTTGCTTAAGGGCCAGGAACTCCTCCTTCTTCACTGTCATCAGACCTGCAGGCACATGGTACTGACGAAAGCTACCTCTGAACTCTTCCCAGGTGATGGCATCGGGGTTGGCATGGGTGGCGAGGTAAGACTCCCACCATGATTGGGCTGCTCCTCTCAACAGACGGGGACCATACAAGACTTTCTCCCTGTCGTCACACTGAGCGGTATGCAACTCCCGCTCCACAGTGCGCAGCCAATCTTCAGCATCCATGGGGTCAGAAGAGTGAGCGAACGTTGGGGGATGACCTCTCATGAATTCAGCATGCTTGTCTCTAGGCATCTGAGGCATCTGAGGCTGGGGTGGTGCTTGCTGCTGTTGCTGCTGCTGAATGGCGGCCAGAGTCTGACCAATGGCCTAAACTGCCTGAGTCTGCATCAGAAACATCTGCTCGATCGACATCGGAAGCGGGGGTGGCAGGTGCTGCTGCTGAGGCACCTCATCCTGTGGAGCGGCTCGCTCCTGCTGAGCACGCCTTCCTCCTCTGCGCCTGTTCTCTGACATCTACAGAATGCAACCACACATCAGAACTGATCTGGCAAATCTTGCAGCATAAGAAAAGAGTATAGAATTCTCCAACAGCACTGAACAGATGAGCATCTTCACTGATCTCCATCGCAGACCACACAGCTTCTCAGATAAAGAGGAAAGTAGAATAAAGGGTTTCCCAACTATATAACTAACTCCATTAACATAATAGGTAAGCCAAAATGCAGGGGATACCCACACTCTGGTGACAATCATTACAAAGATCCAAACCAACCATAGTTCATCATGACAAACATAAATGCACAGGATATAGCAAACTACCCTGTCTAACTAAGACTAATTAAGACCGAGATTAACGCTAAGACTGAAGCTTCTATGTATATATATTTCGTATTAATTACAAGATCCAACTCTAACGAGCTATGGTTCTAGATTTATCTTGGTCTTGCAGTCGGGATTGCCATAAGACTGGTGTCCACGCCGAGGTGAGCGGTACGGGTGCTGAGTCCCAACGGGAGCGGGGGAACCATCATCCAAGTGACGACGTTCCGCGCGCTCAGCCCGCAGCAGGGCGATCTCAGCACGAGCCCTACTCCGCTCGTCTAATGCATGGTCCAGCTCCGTGTTTAGCACGGCGGCTAGGTTGACTGTGCTGCTCAACCTAGGATTGTCCTCACCAGCAGGTGAAACAATCACGCCTCCTGTGCTGCCAGATGGACGGCGAGGGTAATACTTCAGGTTGAGACCGTCAGCTACCCCACCGAGAACCGAGCAGTAGTGCGAAAGCGCACGCCATGCAGCATCCTGCATGGCTGCCTCAGCTGAGTCCCGCTCAGAGATAGAATAGTGCTCTGAGCAAGCCTCCGCGCCCTGGAGACTGTTCTCCGGACGGCGCACCAAACAGGTCGCCTCCCAGCGGTCTGGGTAGACCCCGCGACTATGCTGGTAGACCAAACAGCGATACTCGATGGACCAAGTACGCCGGTCAAGTGCCCGACGTAGTAGGGTGTCGAGCGCGTCGTGGAAGTGACACCCGCGAGCAGCGTCGCGAGTGATGGGTCGAGCAACCCATCCTTCCGGCTCATGGTCAGCAGGGAAGTCAGTGTCGTGGCTCGGGCTGTCGTCGCCATCTCCGTCGTCTGGGTCTCCTCCAGCAGCTACTCCAGAGGCTGGGCGCCCAGTGGTGGTGCAGGGGGCGCCTCCAGGGGAAGCACAGGAGAGCAGCTCCTCACAGACTCTATCTCCTGCTGGAGCGAGAAAGAAGAGCCCTGTTGCTCCTGTCGTCGACGTTCCTGCTCCTCATGCAGGCGGTGGTGCAGTCTCTCCAAGTGGCTGGACTGTCCGGCCACAGGACGGCGAAGCGGACGCTCAGCAAGGCGGGAGGGTAAGAAGGGGATGACGGACTTTCGTGCAGTGTGTCTAAGTCGAGCCATCTACAAAAGACATCGCAAGCCAAAGGGTGAGAACAGAATCAATATGACCAGCAAGCAATGAATCATAAATAAATGAAGGATCAGAATAAAACATAATTTTCAGCAAGGTATAATATATAGTAGAACATAGGTTTGGTCGGTATGACCAACTTTTGAAGGGATATCAAAGTCAAGGCAGTGACAGAGGTCTATAATCCTTAGAACGACCATTCTACTCTAGGTTAGCGGTCCTACAGTCAGCACGGCTTTGATACCACTTATGTCACACCCGGTTTTTAGAAGGTAAACCGAATGCGAACCATGTACGTGCCAGGATCAGTTATTCACGTACACAGCAGTTACATAACATGGACATCATCACACAGTGCTCAAATAGTATTAAAAGGGGAAATAATAGTCGATTACATCATACGTCTGAGACGTCCATATAGTCCTTACAATAAATCAAAGTGCGGAAAAGAAACGTAGATAACCGCGGCCTTCACAGGCAGCCGACTGGGGGTTGCCGCTAACCCACACCTAGAACTCGTCGTAGTCTTGGAACTCCTGGAAGTCTCCTTCCACAGCTTCATCTTCTCCTGAGCAGTGGTTGCAATGCTGACAACCTGGGGGGGGGGGGTTTGGTGTGTAGAGCAAGAGTGAGTACACATCAACATACTCAGCAAGTATCCTGTTTGGCTGTAGTGGACTAGCTTTATGTGGGGGTAAGTCAAGCAGTTGCTTTTAGTTGGTCAGTTTATTATTTACTAGTAGAAAGCCAGGTTTTAGCATTAACCCAAGTTATTAACCCAAAGTACCCTTTCCAAACGGAAAGAATACCACTTACCATTACCATAAGCATAATCATAACCATCCTCATTGTCACCTGTAAACCAAAATGTCTCTGATCAAGTACCACTAATCATTGGAGCTCCCTTGGCCGCTCATAACCGCGAGCACGGCTGATATATCAGTTTTCAAACACTCTGCAGAGGTTGTGCACTTTACCCACAAGCCGTGATTCCCTTTCTGCCCGGAGATCATGACTCTCCATTGATCACTACCAAGGTGACCCAGCAGGGCATCACTACGTAGCCTTTACAAAGATTCCCTGGGACTGTAGTCGCCCGTTAGGTTTCCTAAATGTACCGCACTCCTCCCCAAGGGACAAATCAACCTTGGCAGAGCGAGCCGCATACACCGAGCCCCATTGACGGCACGACGGCTAAGCGAACTACACCCCGGTTCCTCTAATTATTCAGCTAAGGGCGTCCCACTCCACCCTCATGGTTGCACTGTTTTCCCGGGCGGTCATCCATAGAACAGGTCCTTACAGAGAGGCACTCGAGAAACCGCTCGAGCCCCCTTGAAAACCACAAGTATAACATCATAATAAGAGAGGGGAAAACAGCGTATCATATATAATCTCATCATGTTCATTGATTAGAGTTTGAGCAATAGCATGAAGCTAAACAATAATAAACCGACCCAAATAGGTAAACAAGGACATGGATAACAAAAGCTAGTCAATCCTTAGGTATAAATGTGTAATGCGGGAGGTGAATTAAAGAATGAATAGGACAGAGATAGGTCAAAGGACACTTGCCTCCACCAACCGACTGCTGCTCAGGGGCTTCTCCTGCGAGTTCTTCGGGCTTTTCGACCGGATCGTTCTCTATGCGATTGCAAGCATACATACATTCATCCATTCAAATTGGGAAACAAACAGTACATCATACAAGGGAACAAATAAAGTAAATATGCATCGAGTATGACATTCGATATCGCATTCATTATGATTAGAAAGAAACGGGAAAGGGTCTCGCGGGGGGGGGGGGGGGGGTTAAAGCTTATGCACTAATGATTAGTTACAATTGGTTCTAACAAAAGAATTTAGTTATATGCACTAATGGAAACCTAGTCATTTTCAGTTGATCAACATTGAACTGGATAAACAATTGATTATATATGAAATAACTAGCGTAACGGAATTCTAAATTAAGTTTCCTACTTCAATAACATGAACGATGATTAGCCTGCCTAAAATGAAATAAATAACAATGATAACAGAAAGTAAAATAAAATAAAATAAATAAAAAAAATAAATAAAAAAAGGGAGGGGGGGCGGTTGGGCTGGGCGCGGGGCGGCCGAGCTGGGCGTGCAGGGGGCGGCCGAACCGGCCAGGGGGCGGCCGAGCTGGGCGGCTGGGCTGGCGGGGCGCGCAGGGGCGCGGCCAGTGGGCGGCTAGGGGGCGGCCAGGGGGCGCGGCCAGGGGGCGCGGCCAGGGGCGGCCGAGGGCGGCTGGGCCGCGGCCAAGGCGGCTGGGCCGGCCAAGGAGAGAGGAGGGGAGAGGGGAGAGGGAGGGAGGAGGGGGAGGGGGCTCACCGGGGATGGGGACGGGCGAGCGAGCGGCGAGGGGCGGCGGTTGGGCCGGCGGCAGGGGCGGCCGAGCTAGGGCAAGGGGGCGGCGGCGGCTAGGGTGGGGAGGGAATGGGAGAAAGGGAGGGAGAGAGAGAGAGATAAGGGGAAGGGAGTGGGGGGGGGCGGTTGGGCCGGCTAGGCCCAAGAGGGGGGGGGCGCGGGGGCGGCTGGGGGCGGCTGGGCCGGCCAGGAGCAGCCCACGGCGCGGGAGAGAGAAAAGGGAGGAGAGAGAGAAAGAAAAAGAAAAAATAAAGAAAAGGTTTCTTCTCATTTTCGAAATCCGATCTTCCTAGATGAATGCACTTGCACTTTCAAGCAGTCAAAGAATGCATAGTTCGGCATGGTGCATCAAACAACATAAAGCAATTTAGGGTTTTTCTTTACACGGGAATTCCAAGCCGAATCCCGCTAACTTTGGAAAAGATCAAGGTCTAGCGAGGGGAAAAAGAAAAAGAAAAGGTAACGCCCGAATTTGGCAAGTGAAGAAAAGAAAAAATATTCAACTGCAAAAAAATTCGGGGCGTTACAGCCTGCATGGTCAGCCGCAAGCAATGCAAGTATATCTTCATCTAGTTCACTAGAAGATGAGTACTCACCATCAGCTTTGACCACCAAAACATGCTTGCTTGGGCAGTCACGCATGACATGTCCAAATTCCTTGTAGCGGTGGCACTGAACATCTCTTGTCCTACCTGTCGATGCCATCGATGAAGTGGTTGCAGTAGTTTTTTGCATTGTCTTTGTTGCTGAATTTGTAGGGTTGTCATGAGGCTTGTCGCTAGAAGGTGGGGCTGCTGTTCGATCTAACGATGAATAAGGTGTAGCAGCATGTCCAGTTGATGGAATACTTGAGCAGGGCTACGTGGAAAAATTCCTCCCTGCAGAAATGTTAGTCCTAGTACTTGCACGTCGTCCCTGCACTTACCTTTCAGCTTTGCAACCAAGATGGAACAAACAAGTTATGTTAGTGTACTCTTTATAAGCAAGGATGTCCTGAATTTCCTGGTTTAACCCACCCAAAAATCTAGCCATAGCAGGTTCCACATCCTCCTCTAAATTGCAACGTAGCATGCCCATTTGCAGCTCTTGATAGTATTCTTCTACACTTTTAGTACCTTGTTTTAACTGTTGCAGTTGGTTTAAAAGATCATGTGCATAGTAAGATGGAACAAATCTAGCCCTCATGATCTGTTTCAAAGCATCCCAAGTTTGTGGCATGTTATGAGGATTTTTCTTGCCATGTTCTATCCACCAAATGGAAGCAAAATCAGTGAATTCACTAGTTGTAGCCCTAACACTTGCATTTTTAGGAAAATCATGACAAGTAAACTTTTGTTCAACAGCCATCTCCCAAGAAAGATAAGCATCTGGATCATATTTACCATCAAAAGAGGGTATCTTAAATTTTATCTTCACTACTAGAAAACCCCCCTTGTAGCTATGCTTTTTTGGACAATAGGCACGCTTTAATTCGTCTCTATATGAATGTACGCACGCTTTCCAAAAACGTGTTAGAAGCGTCTTCGTATGGACCGTATCAGACTTTGTAGAAACGATTATCGTAAGCGTATATATTAGATGAATAGACGTTTCATAGACACGTTAGATGCATGTTTAGACACATTGATACGCTTTTATAGATGCGCATATAACATGTGTCTATTATTGTTGTTACGTCATATAGTAACGTTTTATTATGTGTGAAAAAATATAGATACGATATTATAGATACATTCATAATTCATGTGTATTACTATAGTCACGTTTTATAGTGACGCTTTATTGCGCATTAAGGAGTATAGAGACGATATAGTAGGTGACACGAATGATGACATGGCAGGTGATGTGGATAGGTGACATGGCAGGTGATGTGGAAAAATGACGTGGCAGGTGATGTGGAAAGGTGACGTGTCAGCTGAACTGCCGACACATTTTATAGTAATGCCAAAACGTGTGTTAACAAAAGTAGAAACAATAATATAGCCACGTTTGTATTGTGTGCCTACGCATATCAATACGCACTACACGACGGTTCACTTATAGTGACCTACGGTTGGTTGCTAAAATGGCCTTCAGCGACCTACGGTTGGTCGCTAAAAACTTTTAGCGACCCATAAGGATGGTCGCTGTAAGTGCCGTCGCTAAAGGCTTTAGCGACCGACATCTTTTTAGCGACCGACCCTCCATTGCTAATATTGTATATTTATCGACCAACCGTGGGTTATTGTACTATAGATTTAGCAACCAATCGTGAGTCGTTATACTATACATTTAGCAACCAACATAAAGTTGCCCCTAATTATAGTCGTTAATAATGATAATATACCATTAATTAGCATTCAACAACTGTTATATATACAAAAGCATCACAAATCACCAATTTTTATACACATAATCACATAGATATACAAATTTAATTAGTATTGCACAATGATAGATTCACATCACATAAATCATCAACAAGCACCACAACAAAATCATTCACAAAACCTACACATGTTATTATGTTTTGCACATATTTGCAAACACTTTACAAAATCATTCAAAAAGTACTAATGCTTCAAGTGATTCACAAAAGCCTTCACAAAGGCACTTCAACTTCTTGTATCCTCTTGTTTTAAGGCACAAGCTTGTAGGGGTTGTGATGTCGCCACTTACTTGATGCTAACAAGACATTTCCTTCACCAAAGCCATCTTCAACACTTCGCCCATAAAAAAGATCAATTCTCATTTTCAATTGCCTGTCTGCAAGACAAGTGATAATTACAATAAGTAAATTATAATCTACATCTATATAATCTAGACTACCAAACAGCTACATATAGTAGATTATAATTTGGATTATATAATTTAGATTATAATCTAGATTATATAATCTATAAGCTGAAACAAATGGGTCCTAAGGCAATGCAGGCACGATAAATTCAGCATAACATAAAGGCAGTTTTTCAACCATCAGAGAGCACAATATTCTCAGTCAGCTCCCTTTAACACAACAAAATCTTAAACAAGAGCTTCCTAGCTTTTGCAGATCTCTATCCTCCACAAGCCGGTCATGATACAACATTACACACTTAGGTAAATTTACAGAAGCTATTATAGAGTACTGAGTACTTACCTTATATTCATCAATTGCATCTTGAGCAAAATCGATATCTGTATTTTTTCCCTGAAACAACGCACCAACAGCAAGGTCAGTCAGACTAATGCATACTAATTAAACAGTAAAGGCGTATTCCTATTTCCTACAATAAAAAATTAACATCCACCAGATAGAATATAAAATGTATGAAAGATCATCACATATAATCATACTCTGAATCAACAGAGGTAGAGATATTGTGTATATGATCAAAGCTCATCCATGTGCCAAACAATAATCATAACCATAAAACTGGATACCATGCCATGAAAATTACCAGGTAGTTGTCCTCCACGCCGCCAACTGCACCACCGAGCAACCCAGCAGGTGGTTCTTGCACCCGGACTTGGAAGGTATATATGAGGCTTCCCTACATATATTTATCATCTGCATCATTCATATCTGGAAGGTATTTAGCACTTAATTAATCAACGGACATACACGAAGTATAGAGACGAAGACTTTCAAAAAAAAAGTATAGAGACGATGGATATATTGGTATACTCATGATGATAAATAAGTACAGTAAGCAAAAGTGAAAGGTATAAGTACACTACTTTGAAGGCTACTGCACTATACATGCATTTAGACAATAATGCTTGTAAGATGTGGAATACTAAAAGTTGGTCAGCCAAGACCACGAAAAAGCGTCGTAGAAGCCTTTGCAGTTGCACATTTTGATGGGAACATGGTTAAATCGCAAATTTTCCGATCATGCGCGCACGATAGCATTGTGCAGCGATTAAAATAAAGTTGTAACTCAAATTTAATCGTGATGTAATTAGGCAAAGGGGTTTTAGCATAAAATATTCGTAGACGCATGCTTGACCAGTTCAAATGCCAAGAGGAAATAGCATCAAAAATGGGTTTACTAGCTGGAACTGGCATGCCACGTTAAGAACTTCATCAGAAACTGGAGTAAGATCACGGACAGAACGTGAGGCACAGACCAGTTGAAAGGACTTCCTTATTACCAGGTAGATTTAATGTCAGAAGATATGCAAAGCGACAATGAACAGTGTAGATCAACCTGAAGATTTTGAAGTTTTCGGCACGGGAGGCGATGGCGGCGTTCTTGGTGTGGGCTGGCGTCGGCTCACAGGGGCAGACGCGGGTGGCCGGGGTCGCCTAGCGGCGTCGGGTCTTCCTGGGCGCAGGCAGGTCGAGGCAGTCGGGGCGTCGGGCGTCGCGTGCGCTTGATCCTTGGCGCGGTCGTGGTAGAGAGAAGAGAGAGGGAAGAGAAGGGAGGATTGAGAGAGAGGACGGGTGGGAGAAGCTCAGAAGCAGGTGGCGGCGGCTAGAGGAAGAGGCGCGCGCGGCTAGGTTAGGGTCGTTAGGCGGCGGCTGCTTGTTGGGCCTTAGGCCGTTAGTTAGGTTAGGTTTTAGTTTTTCCACGCCATCTAGCTTTTTCCACGTGCTGCAGGTACCAACTTGTTGCGGGTACAAGATGAGCTTCTAGCTTGCTTCACCTATGAAGCATGTGTTAGATCAATAACTCAATTTGAAGTTATTATGGGGACACATGTACTATTTCAAATAAAAAAGAAACTTACATGTGTAATTGGCCAAGGAATAACATAGCCAATACCATCAATTAGTGTATGAATCTAATTAGATGGTCTAGGTACCTCCTCATATATAATATTGCCAAGAAGTGTGCAAGGGAAAACTCCATATGAGGCATGGCATGGCAGTAAACCACAAGTGGGTCATCTCAGAACTTTTAGATGCATAGGTCATGTCAAGAAGGTAGGTCCTGGAGTCGACAAGCTGTCAGACAGGTCTACTAAAATGGTTCTGCTAGGATATGAATCAGGCACAAAGGGTTACAGAATGGTTGATCCTACAACTGAGAGATTATACATAAGTAGAGATGTGAAGTTTGAAGAGGATGTGGCATGGAACTGGAACAATGACAGTTGTTTTTAGTCAACTGAAATAGACACAGATAATTCAATCACACCGTTTCAGTTTACTGTACCTAGTCAGCAAATGGGTATTCCAGCGGGTATAGGTGATGTGAGTGAAAATTCTGGGGGGTGGATCACTTCCACTATCACCACATCCACAATCACCTGTGACACATTATGCCTCACAAGAATTAAACAGCATCACAAGATCTGAACATACATCCAAAATAAGTACCTGGATGACAATGGGACAAGTAGAAGAGCTGGCTGATTTAGTGAGAACAGCTAGCTGATTTAGTGAGAGATTTTAGAAGATGCACTATTCATAGTTATGTGCCTCCAGCCTTGAATGCCTATACATTAAAAGAAACTAAATTCAGCAAGCATGAGTAATCAGAGGTAGATTGGAAAAGATGCACTATTCATAGTTATGGAAATTGGGCGTTCAAGCCCTTGACATGGGCTCAAATCCAAGAACAAGCAATGAAGCAAGAGCGGGAAAAAACCACATGAGACAGGGTGAGAGAGAGGAGGCTCGAGAGAGAGAGAGAGTCGCGCGCGTGGGATTTGCATTTAGATTTTCAGGGTTAGTTTGACTGTGTCCACAAGCCCGACAAACTTAACTTAAAAATGTGGGTACCCACGTTCCTAACTCATTAAGTTCGACGGTTTTATCCAGGGCCCACGAATTTAAATTAAAAACGTGAGTACCCACGTTTTTAACATAACTCATGAACTTAACTCAAGTAAGAACGTGGATACCCACGTTCTTACTTTTACCCACGAATATTTATCAGTTTCTTGTAGTGTTAGCCTCCTATAATATATGCCACGTTAGCTCTAGTGGAAGATATACCACACAACAACTATGGTGACTAATATACCTCGGTAGGTTACATGTTTTAAATTTTACACCAAAAACATCTGTACATGGTTAAGGATAAATTGCTAATACACATTAAAACGTGTCTTCAAGTAGTAACGGTTAAAAGCGTATCTAATTTCATATCAACTAGAGATATTTTGTTATCACATAAAAAACATCTCTATGTGGCTAAGAACGGTTATTCGATGCGCTTTATGACGTATCTTCATGTTAGTCACATATTGAAAGCATGTCTAATTATGTCATTTTTATACGTTTTTAATTGCATATCAAAAAGCGTCTTAAGGTTTCTATAGACGATTTTAATACGTGTTTTGCAACGTGTCTATAGGTTACTGACGATTGAAAGCGTGTCTAATTTCGTGTCATTCTAATACGATTTTAATAGCGTGTTAAAAATTGTGTTTAGGTATCTCTTCACGTTGAAAGCGTGTCAAATACCGTAACATTTTGATGCGTTCTTAAAATTGTTTCAAATAACGTCTTTATGTACCGCCGTAGAGACGCTTTTGTGTGCGCTACAACTAAAACGTACATACAAGGGGGGTTTTCTAGTAGTGCTTACTGAAAGCAATGTCATTGTTATGTACCTCATGTGGACGTTGTCCACCCATACCTTGACGGTTATGACGTAGACGTTGCTGGCCTCGATCCTCAACTTCGGTGTCAGCAACATAATCAGCACATAAATTTTCTACACCGTCGTCATCCCCTTCGCCACGTCCTCTATGCTGATCATTCGTCTTTGTGTGGAGCTCATCAAAGCGCCTTAGAAGAGCAGCGAGACTCTTGTCCACGTGAGCAACCGTCGTCTCCAAACCTGCAAGCTTGGTGTTGTTAGAGATCTGTGCGGCCTCTATTTTCCCAATCTTCTAATTCATCACATGCAAATCATTATCAATTCCAAAGGTGTACTCCCTCACTTGCCTTTAAAAATGTTGTACGATGCCTTTGGTGAGAGGTGTAAGCATACCTCCACCATCCTCATCCTCGCTCCCTGTACCTTCCATGGTTAGCTTGCAGTAAACAAAGTCACAAGAAGTTGCCTACCAACTGTTGGGGGGTCTGCTTCATCGCCGAAGGTCCTTTAAGAAGAAACACCTTCGGAAGATCAGCAAAGAAGCAAACATAGCGCGAAGGTACACGCCGAAGCTACCTTCCACGGAGCTTCGACATAGCGACATGCTTTGATACGAAGGGCTGCACCGACTTAAAGAGGAAAAGACTAATTGGCCCATGGTAATTTGTGCCATGATTGTAACTAGTTGTAGAGGACATAAATGTAATTTTGACTGGGCTGCGTCCCGTGCCTATAAATAGGTGAACAGTACCCCTGTACTGTTCACGCTGGCTTGTATTCGCTCGTGCGTCACGCTTGGACTTTTACCTTCTGTCAAGCCGAAGGTATTAATGTAATTCAATATTGTTCTTATTCATTTGTGATGATATGATAAAGATATAAAAAAGACCATATGACTACTCATGTTATTTTTCATGTTTCATATGCTTCTTCTTTCATTAACATATACTGTGATGATGAAGGTACGTCCTTCATGACCTTCGTCCGAAGATTGTTATATTCTAAGGGAAATAATGCTTCGAAGGACGAAGGACTTTAACCATTAACCTCTTTTTTGTGTTGCCTTGTTCTTAATTCATAGCATTTGAGAACAAGTCTCCAACATTGGCGCCCACCTCCAGTGAACTCACTTCCACTTTTGAGCTGATGGCTTTGTTTAACAACCAACTCGAAGCACCTTCGGCTACAAAGCTGGTGCTCCAGATAAGAGGCGGTTCAAGCTCAGAGCCGGCTAACAAGAAGCAGAAGAAAGAAGCGCAGAGAAGGGTGCAACATGTGGGGGTGCAGGGACCCTTCATCAAGTAAAAATGGTCCCACATCCTAATCACCTTCTCCCAGGAGGACCTTCAGCTCAAAGATTACCCTCACAATGATGCTATGGTCATATCTTATGTCATCAAGGGATTTATGGTCCATAATGTTCTGGCTGATACAGGCAGTGCAACGGATATCATATTTGCTAAGGCCTTCAGACAGATGCAAGAACCAGAAGATATGATTCATGATGCTACACACCCTCTTTGTGGCTTCGAAGGAAGGCAGATTGTAGAACTCGGCAAAATCACGATGCCACTGACCTTCGGCTTCGTCCATAACACAAGGACCGAACAGGTTATCTTTCACATTGTTGACATGGAGTACCCCTATAATGCAATCATTGGTCAAGGGACACTTAATGCTTTCGAAGCAATACTTCATCCAACATATTTATGCATGAAGATACCTTCGGAACAAGGGCCCATTGCTGTTCATGGGAGTCAAGAAGTTGCCAGAAAAGCCGAAGGAAACTGGACAGATTCAAAGGCAATCCATAATATAGATGGAGCCGAAGCCTGTGAGCAGTATAAACACAAAAGAGAGAAGACTACTTCGGCGGATCAGCCGAAGCTTATGCTCCTATGTGAAGACATAGCAGAGCAAAGGGTATTGCTGGGGTCTTAGCTATCTGAAGAGCAAGAGAAGACTTCGCTAAGATTCTTATTCAACAATAAAGATGTCTTTGCTTGGTCAGCCAATGATCTCTGTGGTGTCAACAGAGATGTCATTGAACATTCACTCAATGTAGATCCATCCTTCAAGCCAAGAAAACAAAGGCTTCGGAAAATATCTGAAGACAAAGCTGAAGGTGCTCGGAATGAAGTGAAGAGACTCCTTAGTGTTGGTGTTATCAGAGAGGTGAAATACCCAGAATGGCTAGCCAACACTGTTATGGTGAAGAAGGCCAACAGTAAATGGAGAATGTGCATTGATTTTACAGATCTTAACAAGGCTTGTCTAAAGGATGAGTTCCCATTACCAAGAATAGACTCTCTAGTAGATGCAGCAGCTTCTTCAGAGCTCATGAGTTTACTGGATTGTTACTCAGGCTATCATCAAATATGGATGAAGAAGGAAGATGAGCCGAAGACTAGCTTCATAACTCCCAGTGGCACCTATTGCTATCTTCGGATGCCTGAGGGGCTCAAAAATGCCGGAGGAAGCTTCAGCAGAATGACAGCTAAGGTCCTTCATTCTCAAATAGGCAGGAACGTACTGACCTATGTTGATGATATCATAGTGAAAAGCACGAAGCAAGAAAATCACATTGCTGATTTGCAAGAGACATTTGCCAATTTCAGGCAAGCTGGCCTGAAATTAAATCCAGAAAAGTGTGTTTTTGGGGTGAAGAAGGGCAAGTTCCTTGGATGTTTGGTATCAACAAAGGGAATTGAAGCCAACCCAAGCAAGATTGAAGCTATCCTTCGGATGGAGCCGCCAAGCACAAAGAAGGGGGCCCAACGCCTGGCAGGAAGACTGGCATCATTAAATAGATTCATATCTAGACCAGTAGAGAGAAATCTGCCATTCTTTGAAATACTAAAGTCAGCCGAAGTTTTTCAATGAGGTTTGGCTCAACAAAAGGCCTTCGAAGAACTGAAGCAATACTTGATTGATTTAACAACACTAACTCCACCTGCGTCAGGGGCTCCATTGCTCTTATATGTGGCGGCTTCGCACTCTGCAGTGAGTGCGGCGCTTGTACAGGAGAAGCTAGATGGCCAAGTCAAAAAGCAAGCTCCAGTGTACTTCGTCTCCGAAGTTTTAAGTTTATCAAAGAAAAGTTATACGGAGTTGGAGAAGGTGTTGTATGCTGTGTTAATGGCCTCCAGGAAGCTTCGGCATTATTTTTAAGCATATCGCATAATTGTTCCTTCGTCATAGCCTCTGAAGGACATAATGAGGAATAGAGAAGCTACTGGAAGGATTGGAAAATGGGCTGCAGAACTTAACGAATTCACCATTGACAATGTGCATAGATCCTCAATTCAGTCCCAGGCGTTGGCAGACTTCATCGCTGATTGGACGCCAGGGGCTCAGGAAGAAGAAATAAACAAAGACGCCGAAGCTTGGACGGTGTTCTGCGATGGTTCCTAGGGAACCTTCGGTGCAGGAGTGGCTGCTGTCCTAGTTGCGCCTTCAAAAGTCAAAACATGTTATGCAGCAAGGCTTGACTTCAGTTGCACAAACAATATTGTTGAATACGAAGCACTTCTGTTGGGGCTTCGGAAGTTAAGGGCAATGGGAATAAGAAGGGCCATCCTAAAAACTGATTCTCAAGTCATTTTTGGCTATATAGACAAAAGTAGCAAGGCAAGAGACCCGAAGCTTGAAAAATATCTGGATACAGTTCGAAGGTTGGAGGCTTTTTTCGAAGGTTTTTCTATCAAGAATATTCCAAGAGGAGAAAATAAGCATGCAGATCTGCTAGCCAAGTCAGCGGCATAGGGGCTCCCTTTACCTTCGGAAGTATTTTTTGAAACAATAAAAGCACCTTCGGTCGAACTCATAGAGAGAGCAGTGCTTGTAATTTCCCCAGTACATAGTGAAGATTGGAGGACTGAAATCATATCTTTTCTCCAAGGTAATTGTCTTTCGGACGACGAAGCTTACAATAAGAGAATGGAAGCAAGGACAAGACCGTATGTGATAATAGAAGGGAAATTATATAAACATGGAGTCTGTTCTCCACTCAAGTGTTTATCAAGAGCTGAAGGTATTGAATTAATGAAGGAGATACATGCGGGTCTGTGTGGATCTCATATTGGGTCTAGGCCCTTGCTGGGAAAAGTATTCAGATAAGGATTTTACTGGCCGAAGGCAGGTTCGGATGCAGCAGAGCTAGTTCAAAAATGTAAAAATTGTCAAAAATGTGCAAGAGACCAGAAACAACCTTCGTCTCTCACCCAACTAATACAGCCTACTTGGCCATTGCAAAGATGGGGCCTGGATTTGTTAGGCCCACTTCCACCAGCGCAAGGTAATTTGAAATATGTTGTGGTGGCTATAGAATACTTCTCCAAATGGATTGAAGCGAAGCCTTTTGCTACAATAACTTCGGTTACAGTCCAGAAATTCTTCTGGCAAAATATTGTTTGTCGCTTCGGTGTGCCGAAGGCTATAACTATGGACAATGGAACACAGTTTGATGCCGAAACATTCAAGGATTTCTGTGACCAAATTGGCACGAAGATTCATTTTGCATCAGGCATCCGGAGTCAAACGGGCTGGTAGAAAGAGCAAATGGCATTATAATGATGGGAATAATGAAGCTAATCTTCAATCAGCCTAGAGAAAAGTGGCCAGATGAGTTGATTAAAGTGGTGTGGAGCCATAATACAACCATATCAAGATCAACAGGTTTTACACCTTTTAAATTATTATTTGGTGACAAAGCTATATCTCCAGAAGAAGCTAAAGCAGGGTCAATAAGAACAGCAACTTCGACTGAAGATGAAGCTGATTACCACATAGCAAAAGATACTATAGAAGGGACCAGACTTCAGGCTATGGAGAACATCAATAAATATCAAGCCGAAACAATAAAATGGCGTGACAGAAAAGTCCGTTTGAAAAATATTAAGCCAGGGCATTTGGTGATTCTTTGAGTGGCAAATCCGGACATAGTAGGCAAATTGCAGCTGAAGTGGGACGGACCTTTTCTGGTGGTATCTTCGTCGAGGCCCGGTTCTTATAGATTGAAGGATATGGACGGCAACGACATACCTCGATCTTGGAATGCAGACGAGCTTCGGCGATATTATGTGTAATTTGATGTAATCTTTTTTCATTTTTTCTATGGCACCCTTTTCCTTTCCAAAGGGGGATAAAGGTTTTAATGGGGCCATAGCTTGTAATTTTTCCTTTCTTATTTAGCTCCATGAGAGCCAAATCCCCCAAAAGAATGTAAAATATAAAATCTGAGCATGCACCATCGAGTGCAAAAAAAGAAAAAAACAGGGAGAATCTCAAAAGACGTCCCCAAGGGAATGCAGAGCATGACGAAGCTACAAAAAGTCGTTCCTAAGGGAGCGCAGCGTAAGTTTTCTGCTCAAAAGTCGTTCCTAAGGGAATGCAGAGCCAAATACCGCCGAAATAGAAGGCAAAGAAGTTCAAAAGTTGTTCCTAAGGGGATGCAAAACTTATAAAGCCGAAATAGAAGGCGAAGAAGTTCCAAAGTCGTTCCTAAGGGCATGCAGAACTTACATCGAAAAATAAACGGTGAACACTAAAAAATAAACGGTGAAGAAGACTCCAATGTCGTTCCTAAGGGGATGCAGAGTCTGGGCGTGGCCTCGTGTGTGTTCGGGACATCCATTTGCACATTACATTAGATCATTCATTGTATTCATACACATTCATGTAGACATTCGTAGAATCATCATCATCATAACATGGAGTACAAACACATGCTTCGGCTTTGATGGCAATGCTTCGATGAGCATAAAGAAACAAAGATATGCTTCATTGCGTATGAAAAGAAGGGAAGGTGTTTTTCGCCTTTGGCTCAAAAGATACAAGTTTCATTCACATCAAAGCAATCTACACACGGATGAAAAGGTAAAAATATATTACAAGGTATGGACAAATTTATAGAGTAATGTTTGATTCCTAAATTACAATATCTATGACAAAGGTAATTCAAATGTTTCTAAAGCTTTGTTCAGCACTTCATCAGTATCTGTCAAGCTTCGGATCATTGATCTTCGGCTTCGTCATCCTGTAAATAACAAAGCGGTATAAGGTAAATAGAAATCTCAGCAGAAGGTAAGCAATAGGTACAAGTTTAATATCGGCTTGAGATGACTTCGAGCTTCGTCACCACCTAAATTCCGCCCACCCTTCGTCCAAATTTGAGTTATGAATCTATTTCCAATGCTTCGGGCCAGGCTGGGGATATCAGTTAAATCCGCTGGTGATAGGCTGAAGTTTGGCCTGTTTACAATCTTCCCATGCGTGCAACCAGCCTTCATGAAAGCAACAGCTGTGCCACAAGAAGCTAGCAGGGCACAGAAGTCACCATGCCCAGCTATAACTTCGTCAAGCGCCTCAACTTCACCCTCAATATGTTCAAAGGTGCTTGGCAGGTCTTCAACCGAAGGTTCAAATTTTTCAGAACTGGCTCCCATTGAGTTGAAGACCTGTTTCAGCCGTTGCACGCACCGGTTGCTGAAGTTTAGACATTTGTCTTGAAGCTCCTTCAAGGATTTTTGCAAATTCAAACTCTTTTCGACTTCGGCTTCAAGCTTCGCATCAAAATTCTTCTTTTTTTGCTCGAAGCTTTCTAACTTCAGGAGGAGTTCACTGTTTAATTTGGCAATTTTGGCTTGGGCTTCAGCCAATGAACCCTCCATTGTTTGAAGAACAAAATCTTTCTTTTCAAGAGCAGCTTCATGATCTTTGATTTTACTCTCCAAGCCTTCAATTATAACCTCATTTTTCTTATCTTCGAGGTCCTGTTGCATCCTCAAGGCTTTACTTAGCAGCATACTCTATGCAAAATAACCTTCATCGGCAATCACCTTCATCATAAAACAATGAAAAGCTGAGGGAAAATTTTACCTTGAAATTAGAATAGAAACTGCCGATGATATGCTGTCGTCGGTAGCGAATGATGTCAACTTCAAGCTTCGGAAAACCAACACTCTTCGACAGAGTGCTGATAATCTTTGCTCTAGTTCGATCTCGAATACATCATAAGCCTTCTTCGTTAATTCCGCCAAAGAGCATCGCTCCTGGCTGGTAGCCACAGGATATAGCATACTCCTGCAGCTCCTCTTTCTCAGCCTTGGATAATTCTTGACCAATTATATTTTGAAAATTGAAGCCTTTTTCTTCCGAAATATCTTTGGCAAATTCCTTCCCTTTTTCAGGCACTGTGGCCAGGACTTCTTCTGCAGAAGCAGCAGTCTCCTCCGCATCCAAATCCAAGAGTACTTTATCGATATCAGATAATGTACACTCCAGGTTGGTAGCTTCGGCAGTAGCAGCTTCAGCAAAAGCAGCAACTTCGGCAGCTGGTGTTATTTTTGACGCTGAGGTCGGCGGTGGTGTTTCTTCAATAGCTTGCATAACCGTAATAATCCTCCGCTTTTTTGCCTGAACTGCCTTTTTCGCTACCGAAGGCTCATCCTTCTGTAAAAGCTTCGTCAGTTGAGGCTCCAGTGGACTTAGCAGCTTGATAGGTAAGGATTTGGTCATTATCTTTAAAATTTCTTCTACTTCAGCAGTAGAAGGCGTTGAAGGAGTTTCCTCTTCTATCTCAGCTGCTTTTGGCTCCGGAGCCGCAGCCTTTCTCTTCTTCGAAGCAGCTATCTTCGGCTCCGGACTGGTTTTTCTCTTTTTCAGAGCTTCTTCATTCGCTTTCACCATCCTAGCAGCCTGTCTGCTTAGAACACTAACAATCCTTTTTCTCTTTTGCCCTTCGGCACCCTTGTTTAGTCGTTCAGAGTCAGGGTATTCAAAGTTTAAAGTATCCATCACCCGATTCAACCTTCGTTTTGGTCGGGTGCCGAAGGCTGCAGTCATCAGCTCATCTTCTTTTTTAGTGTAATTGCCCAAAATTTCATTGCACATAGTCTCAATCATTTCTAGCCACTCTTGGTAGGGCTCTTTGAATTGTTTTCTCAAACTTGAAGTGGTAGGGCAATCGAACAAGTTCATTCTTCTTCCTTGTTCCCTTCAGCTTCGGCATACTCCATTCACTTAATGTTGGAGATACCTTGTTGGCTAGGTACTCTTGCACTAGATCTCTAGTGCTGATTTGTTCGGCCACCACCCTGAATTCTGCTACAGCTTGTTGGCATGGTGACCCCAACGACATGCGGCACAAGGGCCTAGTCAGTCCGAAGCTCAAACTCAGTGGGCTCATGATCATCGTCTTCAACTTCTCTCTCTTCTTCTCATCGGCCTTGACATAGAACCACTCACTTTTCTAGCCGGTTGGCCACTTGGTGTGATAGCTGAGCACCAGAGCCTTCGTATCCTTGCGATACACGAAGTTGTAACAGCCAAAATTTTCATGTAACCCGTCTTCTCTAGCCTTCGTCTGGTAATGTAGCTCATTCACTCGGTAGAAAGCTTCAGCATTTGAGTCCATTCCTTGGCTTCGAAGGGCCCAGATGAAGATGCTGAGCCTAACGATAGCGTTAGGGGTCAGCTGATGAAGATAGATATCATAATTATCCAAAACTTCCCCAATCATCTCGTTCAAGGGAAACCACAATCCCGCTCTGAAAAAGTTCTTGAAAACCACTACTTCGTCATTTTTGGGCTCTGGAGTGGTTTCTTCTCCGGCAAAACGAATAAGTTTCTTCTCAGCTTCTCAGAAGTAACCCAGCTTCATCATCATGGGTACATCAGCCTTAGACACATTAGATTTTTCAAAGTCCAAGTGGCTGGGTTTTGATGGGGTCAGAGAGTTGTAGTCTTCCTCTTCTTCATCTGCATTTTCTTCTTTGATGTCAGCTTGTTCAGCTTCGGCAGTAGGTGCACCTTCGTCAATAACTTCCTCCATCACAACCAATCCCGATTGCCTCATAACTTCGGAAATCGGGGCTGTCTCAGTGGCTTCGGCTTCCTCTCCTTCGTGGGTCACTTTTGTAGTTGAGCGTACCCTGGCCATTTGATGATGAGTTTTTTGCGATTTTTACAAAGCTGGTGACTTTTTACAGTTTTGACAAAGCTCTTTCTTTTGCCGAAGCTAAATCAAGATGATGCTTCGCTCGAGAATGCAGTGAATAAGCTTCGGCTATGGTTAAATTTTCCAACAGCACAACAGTGCAATGGCAATGAATGTTGTGGTATCTTCACAACTACCCATCTATTTATATAGTGCTGCAGGTGGGAAGGTGAACCGCTAAGTCGCCCGCACCCGCTGAACAGTTACCCGCATCCACTGAACGGTGGACCACTCGACGCTTGGAGGAGAATCGCTAGACCGTGCGTACCCGCCGCATGGTGGGCCACCTCGCGCTCGGAATATTTTAATCGTTTCTCGACAACGAGCTCAGGGAAGGTGTTTTTCGAACCTTCGGCATTCCGAAGCCTTGGAGATATTTTCACGGATCAAGCTCGTTACGAAAAACGATCTAGCACCACGAAGGGGCTACTGTTGGGGGTCTGCTTCGTCGCCGAAGGTTCTTTAAAAAGAAACACCTTTGGAAGATCAGCACAGAAGCAAACATAGCGCGAAGGTACACGTCGAAAAAGCTACCTTCCAGGGAGCTTCGGCATAGCGACATGCTTTGATACGAAAGGCTGCACCGACTTAAAGAGGAAAAGACCAATTGGCCCATGGTAATTTGTGCCATGATTGTAACTAGTTGTAGAAGACATAAATGTAATTTTGATCGGGCTGCGTCCCGTGCTTATAAATAGGTGAACAGTACCCCTGTACTGTTCACGCTGGCTTGTATTCACTCGTGCGTCACGCTTGGACTTTTACCTTCTATCAAGCCGAAGGTATTAATGTAATTCAATATTGTTCTTATTCATTTGTGATGATATGATAAAGATATAAAAAAGACCATATGACTACTCATGTTATTTTTCTTGTTTCATATGCTTCTTCTTTCGTTAACATATACTGTGATGATGAAGGTACGTCCTTCATGACCTTCGTCCGAAGATTGTTATATTCTAAGGGAAATAATGCTTCGAAGGACGAAGGACTTTAACCATTAACCTCTTTTTTGTGTTGCCTTGTTCTTAATTCATAGCATTTGAGAACAAGTCTCCAACATTGGCGCCCACCTCCGGTGAACTCACTTCCACTTTTGAGCTGATGGCTTCGTTTAACAACCAAATCGAAGCACCTTCCGCTACGAAGCTGGTGCTCCCGATAAGAGGCGGTTCAAGCTCAGAGCCGGCTAACAAGAAGCAGAAGAAAGAAGCGCAGAGAAGGGTGCAACATGTGGGGGTGCAGGGACCCTTCATCAAGTAAAAATGGTCCCACATCCCAATCACCTTCTCCCAGGAGGACCTTCAGCTCAAAGATTACCCTCACAATGATGCTATGGTCATATCTTATGTCATCAAGGGATTTATGGTCCATAATGTTCTGGTTGATACAGGCAGTGCAGCAGATATTATATTTGCTAAGGCCTTCAGACAGATGCAAGAACCAGAAGATAAGATTCATGATGCTACACACCCTCTTTGTGGCTTCGAAGGAAGGCATATTGTAGCACTCGGCAAAATCACGATGCCACTGACCTTCGACTTCGTCCATAACACAAGGACTGAACAGGTTATCTTTCACATTGTTGACATGGAGTACCCCTATAATGCAATCATTGGTCAAGGGACACTTAATGCTTTCGAAGCAATACTTCATCCAACATATTTATGCACGAAGGACTTTAACCATTAACCTCTTTTTTGTGTTGCCTTGTTCTTAATTCATAGCATTTGAGAACAAGTCCCCAACACCAACTAAAGGAAATAGGTGGTGGCACACTATATGTTCACTCACACTTGTCCATTCAAGTTCTTACATGTTCTTACCAAGCAAGGCAGGAGGTGTCGGTAGCCAGCAAGAACAACACAAATGGTTACACAAGCACAACCCCGTGATGTAGTAGATAATTTGTGGAGCTATAGGTGGCTATAAACGAAACAAATCAAGGCACAGCTAGAATCACATTAGTCAAAGTTGAATAGACATTCATTGACGGTCCTATGCTGGTCCTAGTGCCAAATCAAGCTAGAGACGTGAGCCTGAACACAAATGTTGTCACACACCAAGACAACAAGGAATGTAAGAAAACAACACCTCTATTCCTTCACTTTTTTTCTTCTCTTTTTTCTCTTTTTCTTTTTTTGCTCTTTCTTTTTCAGGGGCTAAAAACTCTTTTGAAAAACCCAACAACCCAAACAAAGGGATTGCTGCACACAACTCCTTCGAAACAGTTCCAACGTCTCAACTTCTAGACAGAAGGTCGCGAATCTCAAGTGCTATTACGACGCGCTCAGAAGGAGTTAGAGAGTAAATTTAGATCCATTGGAAAGAACACGAGATAAGGTTTCCAGATTGTATTTAAACATTTGAATCGGACATGTAACACAACATATAGGACTGTTTTCTTCTAGTGCTCAAATTTGGGAAGATGGATTCGTGGAGGCAGAAATGACATCAGAAATATGAAAAGATTTGGTGGATTTTGTGGTGACTAAAACGTGACTAGAACTCAAAACTCTAAAGATTGAACCACTAAGAACCAACAACTAGCCAAAACGATGCAACTGAAAACTCAACAAGCAAAGAACTAAGCAAAACAGCCAAAGCTCAAACTTGTTGTTGGGATTGTCAGATCTAGCCTATTTTTTGTAGTTTTCTAGACTATAGGTAAAGGGATGGGTAGAATATCTCACCGAAAAAACCTTGCTCTGATTACCACATGAAGGAACCCGTTGGGTTTGCTCCCGACCTTTCGATGAGAGTGGGGGATAACGTGATTTGAGGAGGATCCATGTTGTGCTGCCTGACTACAACACCAAGGGCTGCGCTACGCCTTAGCGACAGTTACACCTCCTCCAATTTGTGTTGTTCTTGATGTGCCAAGAACAACCTTGACCCTGCAAGCAAATCGAAGAACAAGCAAGAACAAGTGGACAAGCAAACAGCACACAGACCTTGCCCAAAGGAGAAATCCGATACACACAAAGTTGGGGTTCTGAATCGAGCAAATCTGGTGGTCTAATCGACACACGCGTTTGCCAGGAAGTAGCAGCAGCTAAACTTACAACCAAACAAAACCCAAGTCTCAAATGGTGGCTGCTGTTGGTTTATATAGGTGGGGAGCAGCCAAGAGGCATGGAGGGGTGTATACCCTAACTTAGAATGGGCCCTAGTGGTCTAAACTAGATATAAGGGCCTCAGCCCAAGACTGGGTCTCAGCCCAAGACTGTAAGACTGAACGTCATTTTGGCAATTCTGCTTAACTCCTTTGGAATTTCGTCTTGAGGTTGAATCCATCTGAAAGTTGAGTTCAGGAGCTTTCCAACAAGTACTCATGGGCTTCAAACAATATTTGGAGCTAAGAGTTATGCCATTCCGAAGTTGCTCCCTCCTGTAGGTCCGAACTGGTATGGTCCGATCGGATCATCCACCCTTAGTGTATCTTTATCTTTTCTGTTATTTTATTTCTCTTATATGAAAAACAAGTTACAAAGGACAATTCAGATTTCATGTAATAATTGTGCTCGTATCATTGAGTAAAATGCTTCTTCCTAATAAACTTCCAAAGCTACAAAAGTCGTTCCTAAGGGAGAACAGAGTAAGTTCCGAAGCTACAAAAAGTCGTTCCTAAGGGAGCGCAGAGTAAGTCCTAAAGCTCAAAAGTCATTCCTAAGGGAATGCAGAGCCAAAGTACCACCGGAATAGAAGGTCAAGAAGCTCCAAAATCGTTCCTAAGGGGATGCAGAGCTTAAATACCACCGAAATATAAGGTGAAGAAGCTCCAAAATCGTTCCTAAGGGGATGCAGAGCTTAAATACCACCAAAATATAAGGTGAAGAAGCTCAAAAGTCGTTCCTAAGGGGATGCAGAGCTTAAAGACTCCAAAGACGTCCCTAAGGGGATACAGAGTCTTGAGTGTTTCAGTGTGGGCGTGTGTATTCGGCATAAACATCATTTGCATCTTATCATTGCATCATCCCGCATAGCATTACATCATACATCATATCACATCAACAGCAAAGATTGAGCATGAAGCAAATCTTCGGCAATAACGTGATGAATGAAATTGTGCTGAGGCACGAAGCAAACCTTTGACAAATACAATCTTACCTGGAAAGCCTTTTGACAACAAGTGTCGCACAACAACTTTAATATAAAAGGGCTCTTTTCTTTACGAAGCATGAAAAGAAGGGAAGGTGTTTTTCCGCCGAAAGCTCAAAAATGGTATGTGCGTAAATTTCATGCATCGCAAAAAAATATATTACATTAATATACATGTTTGATAATTGTTTTATACACAAATGTTACATAGTATCATCACAACAAAAGCCTAGTTTTCTTTGAGAATTTTCTCAGCGGCCTCATTCAGCAGTCTATCGGCGACTTCGTCGACGATGGTATTGGCAACACTCATCACATCCAGCGCCTCTTTCATAACGGGATCGGCCTAGGGGTCGTACGGCTTGGGTAGTGGTGAGAGTTCAGCTGTAGTAAACAAATCGTTAGTTTGAAGCCAGAAAACAAACACCGAAGCTAAAATTCAAAAATAATACCTATACGCCTTGCGCGCTCGGCAGCTTCTTTGGCTCGCTTAGCTTCTTCTTGAGCGTCATGGGATTCTTTTTCATTCTTCTTTATAATTTCATTCGCCATTTCTCGGTCGCCATCCATCTAGACATCAGAATAAAATTTCCCGCCCACCAAAGTGGCTTCGGCCGAGGGGTCCTTCGTGGCGTCCGTAAAGAAGATGGCTTCGGTCTAGGCTGCAGCTTTAACATGGTCACAACCAGCCTTCTCCAGAATTGCTGCAACCCCTCGAACGTCGGCGAAGGCACAAATATCCCCTCGATCACCTAGGATCTCTTCAAAGGCTTCGGCTTCTCCGCCTATCCAATCAATAACACCCTCGGGGTCACCTCGAATGAACTTTTCTTCTGAAGAATACGCACCCGCCTTGGCAAAGCTGGTTTTTAGTTTTCTTATGCAGTCCAAGGACTTCTCAAAGCATCTCTCCTTGGATTCACGAAGCTCCTCAACATTCTTTTCCAGCCTAGCATTCGACCATTCACTTATTTCTTGCTTTACTTTTGCAACTTCAAAATTTTCATTAGCTTCGGCAAGTTTTTTTGAAGATTCTCAACTTTGGCTTTATGAGCTTCGGATTGGGCATTAAATTTTGCCTCGTCTTTCTTCACTCTGTCCACTAAGGAAAGCAGAATTTTGTCTTTCTCTGCAGCTTCGTTCCTAAGTCTGATAACCTCCGACCGAAGGTTGCCGAGGGCTATCTGGCAGCTTTCATCTTCAGCATTCTTCTGTGCTCGCAAAGCGTTGCTAAGAATTAAGCCCTGCAAAAAGAAGGGAGACAAAGGATTAGCACGAGAATAAAAGACAAAAGATAGTCTATTTATAAGTCCATAACTTCTATACCTTCAAACTATTGTATGCAAGCCTATCTGCGAGGTCATCCTTTGACATGGCAGAAAGGCCAACTTCAAGCTTCGGAAATCCCATGTTTTTTGCCATCTCCCGGCAGTCAGATATTTTCTTGTTGTCCAGGAGACATTGTCCGAGAGACAGTATAGAAAATCATCTTCGTTGGTGCCATTGTACACCAGGGCCCCCATCAGGTACTTCAATTCCTGGGAATAGTGTTTGGTTTCCACGATTTCTTCTTCATACAACCTTTTACCCGAAGCATGTCGTATAATAAAGTCAAGATCTTCGGAGTGTGCTTTGAGAGTAGGAGATTTATCTTTTTTGGGCGCATCTTTTTTCTCTAGAGCCAAGCCAGCATATGAAGATTCTTGTTCAGTTCTCTGCTCAGTTCTAGCAGGCTCTGCTTTAGTGGGCACTGACGGTCCAGCTTCGGTTTCCACGCGAGCTGTAGCAGCTTCGGCAATCTTCTTTGCAGGGGCAGGAGTTAACGCCCTTGTCGACTCCATGATAGCGTCCAACACGCTTGCCATCCTCCTCCTCTTGGGGGTTATTGCAGGAGTTTTTGATATCTTCGGCAATTCTGGCTCCGCTGGCAGGCTCAAGATTTTTGGCAGCCCTACCGTTTCCCCTAGATCTGGCTCTGTGGCCACTTTTCCTTTGGCTTCGGCACCATGTTTTGGTGTTTCGACTGGCCTAGCTGTAGGAGCCTTCGGCAATTCAGCCAGTTCTTCCCTGGGGACGGGAGGAGCAGGTTGTTCTGCCTCAGCAGTGGAAGATGTCCCCTCACCAAGCTTCGGCACTGTAGCCGTTTCAATGTATCTAGGCCGGTGCATTAAAACCTTTATCTTTTTGCCCTTCGGCACAACAGAAATGGCCGAAGTAGCAGCTTTTCTTTTCTTTCCTTGCTTTCGTGAGGGATAGCTATAATCAAGGTATACGAAACCAATGACGTCAAAAACTCTATTCAACCTTTTCTTGCCTCGGTCTTCGAAGGCCAAGGTCATTGCATCATCTTCGACCCTTGTATAGGCCCCAAGCAATTCGTCACTGGTTGCCTCAATACTGCTCAACCATTCATCATTTGGCTCATCAAACTCGCCTCAATATCTGAAGGTATACTTTAGATAGACCAGGCCACCCTGACTAGACCCGACAGCAGCTTCCTTCGGCATCTCCCACTCATTCACGAGCAGCCATACTCTGTAGGCGATGTGCTCTTGAACCAAGTCTCTTGTGCCAATAAAAGTACACACAGTGTTGAAGCTTCTCTGGCATGCTTCTGTATCATTCCCAAGAGCAGTGGCTAGCCTCCTGATGCCGAAGCGAGACCAAATGGGGTGCTGAATAATCCCTTTTATATCTTCCCTCTCAACTAAGTTATTCTTCTCATAAAACCATTCTTCCATCTAGGCTCCTTGCCACATTTTCCAAAATGTTGGAACTAGGTAACTTACATCATAGCGAGGCACGAAGCCATAACAACCAAAGTTGTTGTGATACTGCTCCTTGCCAGTAGCCTTCGTTTCATACAGCAGCTCGTGCATATTGCAGAAGCATTTTGCGCTTGGCTCTAGCCCTTGGCTTCTCACGGCCCAAACAAAACCCCCCATCCTGATAATGGCATTAGGGGTAATCTGATGAAGGAAAATTTTGAAGGTCTTCAGCACTTCAACCAGGAATTTGCTTAACGGGAACCGAAGCCCTGCCTTCATGAAGCTCCTGTAAACAACCACTTCATCTTCTTCGGGAGCAGGGGCGGCACTGATATAGCTGAGGTGCCCGATCTTTCGGCGAGTAGAGATAATTCCGATTTGGCGGAAGATGACCCTTGCGATCCGACTACGACGAGCAAGCCCGAGGCGCCAATGCAATCGCTGAACCAACTCCCTGTGGTTACCGACCTTGCTAATGCGAGATCGGCCTGATCACGAAGATCGTTTCCTGTGCACAATCGAAGAACAAACAAGAAAAAGATGCGAGCAATCTAATCTATTACTCGAGGGTGGAGTTCTGATTACACGAACACAGCGCTGATTTGCGCGTGTTCGAGAGTAGCTAAAGCTAATGTAAAACAAAACTCGAAGAACAAAGGAGGCGCAGCTCCTGGATAAATAGAGAGGGGGCGCAGCCCCTAGGGGCGGCCAACCCTAGGTCGTCCACTATGGGCCGCAGTTGGGCTGGTCGTCTATTCTTCTGGGCCCTCATTCTTCAGTAGCATGGCGAAGTTAAGATCTCTGGCACGGGCCCGAGTGATTGGCCCAGCTAATGAAGGAAGTGGCGCTTGATGTGGAGGTGATACTGGTGTAGTCGTACTCATAGTGATGTCCTCATCATTCTCCCCTTCTTGAAGTGAAGTTGTCCTCGACGGCAACTCCTCATCCTCAGCCATATAAGGTTTCAAATATGCAACATTAAAACTAGTGGAAACACCAAATTCCGTAGGCAGGTCAAGGATATAAGCATTATCAATAATCTTTGTTAGCACCTCAAAAGGACGAGCAGCACGAGGCATTAATTTAGAACGGCGCAAAGTAGGAAACCGATCCTTTCTCAAGTGCAACCAAACCATATCACCTGGCTCAAAAGTAACAAGTTTTCTTCCTTTACTACCAGCAACCTCATTTTTTGCATTAGTAGCAGCAATGTTCTGTTTCGTTTGTTCATGTATGGTAATCATTTGTACAATATGTGCAGCAGCATCTACATGTGGGGCGTTCGCAGCATTAAGTGAAATCAAATCAATGGGTGCCCTAGGGATGTAACCATAAACAATCTGGAAAGGGCACATCTTTGTAGAAGAATGCGTGGCATGATTGTAAGCAAATTCAACATGAGGCAAGCAATCCTCCCAACGTCTCAAATTCGTGTCTAAAACAGCCCTAAGCATGGTAGATAATGTTCTATTTACTACCTCAGTTTGTCCATCAGTCTGAGGGTGACAAGTAGTGCTAAACAGAAATTTAGTTCCCAATTTATTCCAAAGAGATCTCCAAAAATGGCTTAGGAACTTAGCATCGTGATCAGAGACTATTGTTTTTGGAATACCATGTAAACGAATAATTTCTCTAAAGAACAATTCAGCAACAATGCTAGCATCATCAGTTTTATGACAAGGTATAAAGTGAGCATTTTAGAGAATCTATCAACAACCACAAAAATACTATCCCTCCCCTTCTTAGTTCTAGGCAAGCCCAAAACAAAGTCCATAGAAATATCAAGCCAAGGAGAAGAAGGGACAGGCAAAGGCATATACAAACCATGGTTGCCCAAACGTGACTTAGCTTTATGGCAAGTAGTGCAACGTGCAACAAGATGCTCAACATCACGGCGCATCCGAGGCCAAAAGAAGTGTGCGGCCAGCACCTCATGTGTCTTGTAAACGCCAAAGTGCCCCATGAGACCGCCTCCATGAGCTTCCTGCAGCAACAAAAGACGAACCGAGCTTGCTGGAATACACATCTTGTTAGCGCGGAACAAAATCCATCCTGTATGTGAAATTTTCCCCAGGGTTTGCCATCCTTACAATGTATATAGAATTCTTTAAAATCAGCATCATCTACGTATTGATCTTTCACAGTTTGCAAGCCAAATATTCTAAATTCTAACTGTGAAAGCATGGTATATCTATGGGACAACGCATCAGCAATGATGTTTTCCTTCCCGTTCTTGTGTTTAATGATGTAAGGAAAGGACTCGATGAATTCTATCCAACTAGCATGACGACGGTTCAGATTTGTTTGGGTACGAATATGTTTTAAAGCCTCATGATCAGAATGAATTATAAGGGCTGCGGTGGCTTCCGGTGGGGTGCTCAGGGCGTGGCGTTGGGATAGCGAGGTGCGCGAGACGGTTCCACAGGGTACTGGCGTGATATATGTAGCGCTATGATGTGGAGTCCACAGCCGGGTCGCCCTCAACGGCCATGCGCCTGCTCTGCGCCCGTCGATGCTGGACTCGGCATGGTGGGTAGCGTGAAGGAGGTGGCGTCAGATAGCCGGGGTCCACACGCAGAGTCATGGGTAATGCGGACGCGACGGTCTTACTGACTGGGAGGGCCCATCGGTCGGCGCAAACATCCCATGACCAGCGCGCACACGACACCGACATCGAGTCCCACATGGCAGTGCCCGGGCGAGTGTGGGCAGGATGAGCAGTTTGTGCCGCGCGGAAGGATTCTTCTGGTGGGCCGAAAAGTGAAGTCTGGGCCTAGCGCAGTTTTCTCTTTTTATTTTGTATTTTCCCTTTCCTTTTCTTTTCCTTTTCGTTTTCAAAACCATAATTTGAATTCCATTTAAATTCAAACTTCGTGGTAAATTTGTTTTCTCATTAAATGACCAACTTAAACATGGCATGAGATAAATTTATTTATTTTTAATATTAATTTTGTGATAACTAGTGCTTCTCTTTCTCCAAATTCTAAGATTCCAAATTTAGGTCTAATTTCCAATTTGAACATTGATGTCTTTCTATAGATTTTTAATACTAATATATGCACACACAAATTGTAACACCCCTAGTGTTATATATTCCGCTCGACAACGGGTATAAATTTAAGCACGTAATATTAGTGAATAAAATAGATGCTAAAATTTAATCATCTTCGTCTATCGCGATTTTAATATCACATCTGTTTCGTCTGTCGCGAGTTCGACATCATTTTTATCTATCCGGGCTCTTCCTAAATTTTCGTGATGTTCGGAACATAGTTGTTGGCGTTTCGAGACTGGGGGGTCCCTCGGGCCGACGAGTGAGTGTCGCCGCGTGCCCCAGCCCAGATGGGTCGAGCGCGGGGGCGAGCGCGAAGGGGGGAAAGGAGTGAGGCGGCCGGAGACCGGCGTGAGAGAGGTGGGAATCCCGCGGCCTTCGTGTTCGTCCTACGCCTAGGTCGGGTGCGCTTGCAGTAGGGGGTTACAAGCATCCACGCGGGAGAGGGAAGCGAGCGGCCCCAAGAGAGCGCCTGTCCCGTCCTCGTCCCCGCGCGGCCAACCTTCTCTAAGAGGGCCCTGGTCCTTCCCTTTATAGGCGTAAGGAGAGGATCCAGGTGTACAATGGGGGTGTAGCAGAGTGCTACGTGTCTAGCGGGGGAGAGCTAGCGCCCTAAGTACATGCCGATGTGGCAGTCGGAGAGATTTTGGCACCCAGCTGGTGTGATGTCGTGGCCGTCGGAAGAGCGACGGAGCCTGGCGGAGGGACAGCTGTCGGAGCGGTTGAGTCCTTGCTGACGTCCTCCCGCTTCCGTAAGAGAGCTGAGAGTCGTCGTCGTCACAGAGCATGCGGGGCGCCATCATTGCCTATCCGGCGGAGCTAGCCAGATGGGACACCGGTCTTGTTCTCTGCGGCCCGAGTCAGCTCGGGGTAGGGTGATGATGGCGCTTCCTGTTGATGTGGCTGGCCTGCGCCCTAGGTTGGGCGACGTGGAGGCTCCTCCGAAGCCAAGGTCGAGTCTGTCTTCCATGGCCGAGGCCGAGTCCGAGCCCCTGGGTCGGGCGAGGCGGAGGTCGTTTGGCAGAGGCCAGGGCGGAGTCCGAGCCCTGGGGTCGGGCGAAGCGGAGTTCGTCGTCTTCTGGGGCTGAGCCCGAGTCCGAGCCCTAGGGTCGGGCGAAGTGGAGTTCGTCGTCTTCCGGGACTTAGCCCGAGTCCGAGCCTTGGGTCGGCGCGGAGCGGAGTTCGCCGTCTTCCAGGACTTAGCCCGAGTCCGAGCCCTGGGTCGGGCAGAGCGGAGTTCGCCATCTTCCGGGACTTAGCCCGAGTCCGAGCCCTGGGTCGGGCGGAGCGGAGTTCGCCGTCTTCTGGGACTTAGCCCGAGTCCGAGCCCTGGGTCGGGCGGAGCTTCCTATGGTGCCTTTGGCAGGGCCTGACTGCCTGTCAGTCTCACTCTGTCAAGTGGCACTGCGGTCGGAGTGGCGCAGGCGGCGCTGTCCTTCTGCCAGGCCGGTCAGTGGAGCGGTGAAGTGACGGCGGTCACTTCGGCTCTGCCGGGGGGCGCGCGTCAGGACAAAGGTGTCAGGTCACCTTTGCATTAAATGCTCCTGCGACTTGGTCGGTCAGTGCGGCGATTTAGTCAGGGTTGCTTCTTAGCGAAGGCAGGGCCTCGGGCGAGCCGGGAAATATGTCCACTGTTGGAGGGGGGCCTCGGGCGAGACGGAAATCCTCCGGGGTTGGCTGCCCTTGCCCGAGGCTAGGCTCGGGCGAGGCGTGATCGAGTCGCTCGAATGGACTGATCCCTGACTTAATCGCACCCATCAGGCCTTAGCAGCTTTATGCTGATGGGGGTTACCAGCTGAGAATTAGGAGTCTTGAGGGTACCCCTAATTATGGTCCCCGACAGTAGCCCCCGAGCCTCGAAGGGAGTGTTAGCACTCGCTTGGAGGCTTTCGTCGCACTTTTTTTGCAAGGGGACCAGCCTTTCTCGGTTGCATTTTATTTCAGTGGGTGCGCGCGAGCGCACCCGCCGGGTGTAGCCCCCGAGGCCTCGGAGGAGTGGTTTCACTCCTTCGAGGTCTTAATGCCTCGCGTAATGCTTCGGCTGGTCTGGTTGTTCCCTCATGCGAACTGGCCGTAGCCCGGGTGTACAGTCGGGGCCCAAGCTCTCGGGCTGGTATGTTGACGCTGTCAACGGTTCGGCCGGAGCCGGGTTTGAGAGAGCAGCCCCCGAGCCTCCGCACAGGGCGAGAGGGCGATCAGGGACAGACTCGGCTTTTTTACATACGCCCCTGCGTCGCCTTTCCGCAAGGAGGAGGGGGGGGGGGGAAAGCGCCATGTTACCCTCGATGGGCGCCGAACATGGTGTCTCCGGTGAGCTACAAGCGGGTAATCCGAGTGGACGTCCATGCCCCGTTCGTTAGGGGTCGGCTAGGGGCCCAGAGGCACGCCCAAAAGTACCTGCGGGTGATCTGCCAGACCCGGTCCCCTGGCGACGGGGTCTGAGGGCTCGATGCCTCCCTCTGATGGGATTCCGTTACAAGATCGCTCCCACTGGTCTCGGAAATGTCCTAGGGTACCTCGGGAGCACAGCCCGAGCCTTGGCTATGTATCGAACGTACCCCTGGTCATCCCTCGCTCGGCGTCTGAGGCGGCTGTGAACCCTTCAGGGGCCAGCCTTCGAACCCCTGATCAGTAATGGGCGCGGAGCCCGAGTAGCCTGAGGCGGCCGTGGAACCCTTCGGGGGGCCGGCCTTCGAACCTCTGACCAGTAGTGGGTGTAGGGCCCACGCGATCTGAGGCGGCTGTTGAACCCCTCGGGGGGCCAGCCTTCGAACCTCTGATCAGTAGGGAGGCTCGGAGCCTGGCTCCTTCACGGGGAAGGATCCTTTTCGGGGTATCCCCCTTTCCCGGTCCCTGTTGCAAGAGATAGATAAAGAGGAAAAAAGGAAAAGGATACGAAATCGAACGACGTGGCGTACCTTTTTTGGCGCGGTTTTTACGGCAAAGGCGAAGCGTCGCCCGCTTCTCCTGCCAGAAGCGCCGCCTGTCCTGCCGCGGAGTTAATGCGACGGGGGCGAGCGGTTGGCGGGGCGGCCGTTGCGCGTGCGCGAGCCGTTCGAGGAACGGATCACGGGCGCGTTGTCTTCACGCCGTGAGAGGGGGTTCTCTTGCTGCCCCCGGATGGGACGTGAGCTTGGCTGACGACGTGACCGCTTCTCCCGCCCGCCTGCCACCGTCATCACTACCGGCCCACTTTTGGCCGCATTGACCGCCGCGTCAGGCTGGCACTGCTGGGTCGTGCGCCTGGTCGCCTCGAGTCGCGGTATTGGTTCCGCAATCGAGGAGGCGCGGTGGTGGCGCAAGTGGCGGTGCAGTTGCTTGCATGCAGCATCCGGCGCGCCGGTTGCGTGACGCGTGGGCCTAGGCCTCCATGCCGGCGTGTCGGGAGTCGGAGAAGCGCGTCCACTTGGCGCGGTTGCATGCCGCCTGCATGGCTGCCCACCTCTTTCGCCCGTTAGTCTGGGCAAAAGTGGAGGGTCACTTGTAACCGCTGGGCGGTTGTGTGCACCACGCGCGGCGGTTTGGCTTCTTCTGCTCTGAGCCGGTTTGCATGACATGCGGGACCCAGCCCCCGTGCCGCAGGGGAGGGCCTTGGAGCGTGTTGGAGAAGACTCAGCCCGTGATGGTTGGGGGCGCAAGTAGGGAGAGTTGCCTTTAAAAGGAGGGTGACCCCCTTCGGAAGGCGACCATGTCCTCTCGCTCCCTTATGCATTGCGTCTTTCCACCTTCCAAGCCCCCGGATGGGGGATACCCGCCGTCTTTTCGCCTCATCGTTGGAGGAACGCAACTCCGTAGGAGTTGGTACCTTTCAGCCATCGTTCGGCTTCAAGGATTTTCATCATGCAGCCCGGCTGCACCCCTCCACCGGCGGTCACCCAGATGGTGACCTCTAGCTTGATGGTGGGGGGAAAGCGAGCCGGGCCGCGGCCTCTGCCCCTCCCTCAGCCTCAAGGATTTTCATCACCAGGGCTAGGGAGGGGAGTGTGCCGAGTTGGGGTCGGCCCCTATGTGGGCGGCGGCCCGCTCCTTCACTCAGTGACCGGAGGGAAGGGCAGTCGTCGTCCGTGGCGCTGGCAGCTGCACCGTGCCTGGCTCTCGGACGCGAGTGGCTTCGGAGCCGCTCGCGGTGCCGGCGTCTGCCACAGCAGCTGGAAGAGGTTCTCCCGCCTGCGAGATAGCCAAGGCCGGCCACGGACCGACCTCCAACTCTACGGCCTTCTGCCCGTCCTTGCCTCACGAGTTTGGGCATGGGCGGGGGCCTCCTAGCAGCAACATCCGCCCTGAGGTCAGTGCTGCCACTGTTCGGCCCCCCGGAGCAGAAGTCGTCGTCGTCGCCGCTGCTGGAGCGGGTGACGGCGCGCCGTTCGTCGGTCTTCTGTTGCTCCGCAGGCCCACCCCTATCGAGTGGGGTTGTTCGTACCTGCGGTGGGGGAACCAGGGTTCCGTTTGTAATGGCACTTCGAATGCCAGTGTTTTTTGTTCATTATGGCTGTCGAGGCCTGAACATGTATGTAATTTTGGCACGGAGCCGTGTTTTTTTTCCTCATTTTCGAGCACTAAGACTCGCCTGTTGGTTGTCTGAACCGCTTCACCAAGCATGAGTCGCCCCGTGTCAAGGTGACGAGTGAGGTATCTGTATCCCGGAGGCGTAGGAGTCGCTCGGCTCGGTCGGGCCTTGTTGTCTGAGGCTCCTCTAGCTCAGTTAAAGGGACCCCTTGGCCGCTCTTCGACGAGCCGAGGCCAGGGGTAGCGATATCAGCATGAACAGAGGCGGAGTTGGCTCGAAAATGAAACCTGGTTGGCCGGAGCCTAGTCGGGTTGTCCGTTAGCGGGACCGACGCCGGAAGTCGATCAGCCGAGGCCTCGGGTCGGGCTGGCGCCCTTGGAAGATGGTTGGCCGAGGCCCCAGGGGTAACCGGCCGAGCCGCCTGCTCGGGCCGAATTCCCCGGAGAAGTCCCTGGCAGCGATTGTCCGGGCGTGACGATGACGTCGTCCTCCAGAGTGGGGATCCTTGGACCGAGTCGCCATCCGAGGCTAGGTCGGACCTTGCTGAAGGCGTCGTCGATGCCGAGGTGTTACTTGCCCCCTTCCAGCGTCAAGACCCGAGCCTGCAGGATCAGAGTGTCTTGTAGCGTGTGCCTTCTGCGGCCGCTGAGGCCAAAATATGCACACCCTCGCTGTGTTGTAAAGTTGCGTCTCCTTTCCTCTTGTTTCGAGTATCTGGACTTTTTGTCGGTAACAGGGATGTTTGTGCGAGCGAGAGTTGCTTCTCGCGGAAGGTGATGAGTGAGGTATCCGTATCCCGGAGGCGTGGGAGTCCCTCGGCTCGGTCGGCCTTGCCGCTTACGCGCACTTTCACCCGTCCATGAGGCCCTGTCACCGACTCAGTCGAGAAGGCTCGAAGGATCGCTTCGGCAGAAGAGCTTCCGAACGTGAAGACTTGTTCGGTCCGTGGAATCACTTTATCCGAACGCGAGTTACTTATCACAGAAGGTGATGAGTGAGGTATCCGTATCCCGGAGGCGTAGGAGTCCCTCGGCTCGGTCAGCCTTGGCTGCTTACGTGTACTCCGTCGTTTTCAGGATCCACTTTTCGAAGTAGTCAGAAAGCACGAAAGATATTCTGGCAGAAGAGATCTCTCTTTTTTTCTTTTTTTTTCTTCGAGGAAAACTTCAACGCAAGAGGGGGTTCCCCCCCCTTTTAGCCCTCGAGGGAGGGTCGGGCTTTGCCGAGGCAAGGCCGACCCTTCCTTGATGACTAAACTTTGCGCGGGTGCGAGGTATATGAACAACTTGAAAACATCTTAAGGGTAGAAGCGACGTCGCTGTTGGATGTTCCAGGCGTTGCCGTAGACCTCGCCTTGACTGTTGGCCAGCTTGTACGTTTCGGGCTTCAGAACTTTGGCGATGACGAATGGCCCCTCCCAGGGGGGGCGTGAGCTTGTGCCTCCCTCAGGCGTCTTGCCGCAGCCGAAGCACCAGGTCGCCCACCTGGAGGTCTCGGGGCCGGACCCCTCGGGCGTGGTAGCGTCGCAGGGACTGCTGGTACCGCGCCGAGTGTAGCAAGGCCTTGTCCCGAGCCTCTTCCAGCTGGTCCAGCGAGTCTTCTCGGCTAGCTTGGTTGCTTTGATCGCTGTAGGCCCTCGTCCTCGGGGGAGCCGTACTCCAGGTTAGTGGGGCAAGACGGCCTCGGCCCCATAGACCAGGAAGAACGGCGTGAAACCCGTGGCCCGGCTCGGCGTCGTCCTCAGGCTCCAGACCACCGAGGGGAGTTCCTTCATCCATCGCTTGCCGAACTTGTTGAGGTCATTGTAGATCCGAGGCTTGAGCCCTTGTAGAATCATGCCGTTGGCACGCTCTACTTGCCCATTCGACATGGGATGAGCCACGGCGCCCCAGTCCACCCGGATGTGGTGATCCTCACAGAAGTCCAAGAATTTTCTGCCGGTGAACTGGGTACCATTGTCGGTGATGATGGAGTTCGGGACCCCAAAGCGATGGATGATGTTGGTGAAGAACGTCACCGCCTGCTCGGACCTGATGCAGTTCAGAGGTCGGACCTCGACCCACTTGGAGAATTTGTCGATGGCGACCAGCAGGTGCGTGTAGCCCCCGGCGCCTTCTGCAAGGGGCCGACGAGGGTCCAGCCCCCACACAGCAAAGGGCCAGGTGATGGGTATCGTCAGCAGAGCCTGAGCGGGTAGGTGGGTTTGCTTCGCATAGAATTGACACCCCTTCGCAGGTGCGGACAATTCTAGTGGCGTCAGCCACCGCCGTTGGCCAGTAGAAGCCTTGCCAGAAAGCATTCCCGACAAGGGCTCGAGGCGCTGCGTGATGGCCGCAAGCCCCCGAGTGTATCTCTTGCAGGAGTTCCTGACCTTCGGCGATGGAGATGCATCGCTGGAGGATGCCCGAGGGGCTACGGTGGTAGAGCTCCTTCTCATCGCCCAGCAAGACGAACGGACTTGGCGTGTCGCGCTACCCGCTGAGCCTCGGCTCGGTCGAGGGGTAGCTCTCCTTAGCGGAGATATTGCAGGTACGGGGTCTGCCAATTTTGATCAGGCGTGGCCCCGCTTCGCTCCTCCTCGACGCGCAGGTGCCTCACACTCGGAGGTCGAGGGTAACCTCGGGTTGAACCGAGGCCGCCTCGGGCCGAGCTGAGGGTGCCTCCGGCTGTGCCGAGGGCACCTCGGGCTAGACCGAGGGCGCCCTCAGGCTCGGGCGCGTCGTCGATCTTGACGGAGGGTTGATGCAGATCACGGGAGAAGACGTCCCGGGGAACCGTTTGTTCGCCCCGAGGCTATTTTGCTAGCTCGTCCGCAGTCTCGTTTGTAGCGCCGAGCGATGTGGTTAAGCTGGAGCCCGTAGAACTTGTCTTCCAGGCGCCGAACCTCATCACAGTAGGCCTCCATCTTCGGGTCGCGGTAGTGGGAGTTCTTCATGACTTGGTCGATGACGAGCTGCGAGTCACCGCGAGCGTCGAGGCGCCTGACCCCTAGCTCGATGGCGATCCGCAACCCGTTGACCAGAGCCTCGTACTCAGGCCACATTGTTGGACGCCGGGAAAGTGGAGGCGTAGCACATAGCGTAGGTGTTTCCCGAGGGGCGAGATGAAGAGTAGGCCCGCGCCGGCTCCCGTCTTCATCAGCGACCCGTCGAAAATATGGTCCAGAGCTCTGGTTGGATCGGAGCCATCGGTAGCTGGGTGTCGACCCATTCGGCTACGAAGTCCGCCAAGACCTGGGACTTGATGGCCTTCCGAGGGGCGAACAAGATTGTCTCGCCCATGATTTCCACTGCCCACTTTGCAATCCTGCCCGAGGCCTCCTCGGCACTGGATGATCTCCCCCAGGGGAAGGATGACACCACAGTTACCGGATGAGACTCGAAGTAGTGTCCGCAACTTCCGCCGCGTAAGGATCACTGCATACAACAGCTTCTGAACTTGTGGGTAGCGGATCTTGGTTTCGGACAGTACCTCGCTGACGAAGTAAACTGGCCTCTGAACGGGCAATGCATGCCCCTCTTCTTGCCTCTCGACCACAATCGCGGCGCTAACCACCTGGGTGGTCGCGGCGACGTAGACCAAGAGGGCTTCTCCGTCAGCTGGGGGCACCAAGATAGGCGCCTTTGTGAGGAGCGCCTTCAGGTTGCCGAGAGCTTCCTCGGCCTCAGGAGTCCAAGTGAAGCGCTCGGCCTTCCTTAAGAGGCGGTACAGAGGCAGGCCTCTTTCGCCGAGGCGTGAGATGAAGCGGCTCAGAGCCGCGAGACATCCCATGACCCTCTGTATGCCCTTTAAGTCCTTGATGGGACCCATGCTGGTGATGGCTGCGATCCTCTCGGGGTTGGCTTTGATGCCCTGCTCGGAGACGATGAACCCCAAGAGCATGCCCCGGGGCACCCCGAAGACACACTTCTCGGGATTGAGCTTGACGCCTTTCGCCTTGAGACATTGGAATGTCACTTCAAGGTCGGAGAGGAGGTCGGAAGCTTTCCTCGTCTTGACTACGATGTCATCGACGTAGGTTTCGACCGTGCGACGGATGTGTTCGCCGAACACATGGTTCATGCACCGTTGGTACGTCGCGCCCGCATTCCTCAAACCGAACGGCAATGGTGACATAGCAGTACATGCCGAAGGGCATGATGAAAGAAGTCGCGAGCTGGTCGGATCGCGAGCTGGTCGGACTCTTTCATCCTGATTTGGTGATACCCTGAGTAGGCGTCGAGGAAAGACAGGGCTTTGCACCCAGCAGTGGAATCCACGATTTGATCGATGCGAGGCAGAGGGTAGGGAACCTTCGGACATGCTTTGTTGAGACCAGTGTAGTCTACACACATCCGCCATTTCCCCC